>PVKM010046371.1:0-11718 GCA_004027735.1 Carollia perspicillata
TTACCTTCCGGTCATGCTCCCACCCATCCCAGCCCCACACTTCGCTGGTCCCCTTCTCTCACACCCGCTTCTCCCACAGGTGTTGGTGGTGTTGGCCGTCGGGGGCTGGGGCTCTAGCTCCTTGCAGCGGCCGCTGTTTTTGGCAGTGCGCCTCGCTTCGTGGAACCAGATCCTGGACCCTTGGGTGTATATCCTGCTGCGCCAGGCCGTGCTGCGCCAACTGCTTCGCCTCCTGCCCCCGAGGTCCAGCGCTAAGGGCAGACCTGCGGGGCTGGGCCTAACCAGAAGTGCCTGGGAGGCCAGCTCACTGCGAAGCTCCCAGCATAGTAGCCTCAGTCACTTCTAGACACACCTGGAGGCCCAGCAGCTAAGGTAGACCATTCTGGCCCAGGCAAGGTCCACAGCGCAGAGCCTTGGAGAAATAAAGCCATTTTGCAGACCCCGCATGTGACCACAGGAGGGGGGCGGGTGTGTGGCCCAAGGCAGTGGTTGGCAGAGGCACAGAGTGCTCCTCTAGGGGTACAGTTCCGGGATTTGCCACACGGGGACCCAGAGACGCCCGACGCGGAGCCGGAGACACGGGAGCCTGTGCAGAATGCGGCACGCGGCCCCTGGATCCAGGCTCCACCGGGAGCAGAGTGATAGTTGTAGAGCGCTTCTCGCCCCCGCCAGGACTGACTCCCGCAGCCATTTGCCCATCGTGGCTCTGTGCTCTCCAACCCGCCCCAAGACTGTACCCCAACCTCGCCCTATCACTGCCTCTGATTACAGACATCCCTCAACACAGCTCCGAATGCCTTCCCTTCTTGGCCTGTCCGTGCTCCCCACCATAGTGATAGCCCCGAATGTCCACTCTCCCTTGACCCTCTTCAAATAACCCCTCACCATAACCTAGGACATCTCATCATTCCCGACGCCCACCTCCCCCTCCCCATCTCTGATCGCAGCCCTCCATTCCCATTACTGCGAACAAGAAGAGCCGGGGATGCATGGAAAGAGCAAACCCCAAAGGCATTTTTAAAAACTACTAACAGCTGGGTGGGAGCAGGGACAGGGGACAAGGCTAGCAGCCCCCCGCCACAAAGTCAAAGTCCCGGAAGGCCGCCTGCTCCGCGGCAGTGAGGGGCCGGGCATCTCGGGGTGGGCTCAGAGTGGGGGCCTCCCCTGTGAACTCCTCGTCGAAGTTGCTGACATCGGTGCGACCCGACAGCGTGGGCACGAAGGGAGGCGGCAGGCGGCGGGCCAGCAGGGCGTCCCAGCCCAGGGTCTGCATGGGGCATAGGGGAAGGTCAGTGTGAGGGTTGGAGCACAGACGGCTTGGGGGTCCAGTCCCCATGCACCCATCCAGCCCTGGATCTGTGGAGATCTAATGAGTCACAAGATAGAAGGGCAAAGTGGGGGAAACTGAGCTCAGGAAGGGTCACAGGTGAGCATGGGGAGCCCTAGTGATCCGACGAGAGGCTGGGCTCACACACAGGGCAGTGGCTCGGGCTAGGCCAGCCTGGAGTAGGCGTGGGTATATGAGGGTCACTGGGCGCCAGTGTTGGAGGTAAAGCAATGAGCTGTTAAGGGGAGATGACCAGGCCCGTGTAGGGTGGGGGGTGTCCTCACCCTGAAGAAGGGCTGTTTCTTCACATCCTCTGCGTCCCGCTCGCTGGACCCCAGCCTCCGCTCTGGATTCCTCCGCAGCAGCTGGAGCGTGGGGCATTGTGTCAGTCTTCCCCTCTGGACCCCTGAACCCCTCCCCAGACCCACCCCAGCTTGAAGGGTCCTCACCCTGCGCATGATGCCAATAGCTTCAGCTGACAGGAATCGGGGGTATCGAACCTCATCATTGACAATGCTGTCAAATACTTCTTCCTCGTCATCCCCTGGGAAAGGGGACTGGGGACAGGGAGAACAGGGTAAATGAACTGGGCAGCTGAGCCATGCCAGGCCCAGGCCCACCCAAGCCCTCTGCTCTGGCTCCACTTCACATGAAGGGTAAGTCCCCATTTTACGATTTGAAAACTGAGGCCAGGGAAGAGAAACCGCCTGCCCCTGATCACACACCATGTGGTGGAGCCAGATTCTGATTCCAGCCCTGGGCACATGCGGGTCCCAGTGCCATCCCCGGAACAAGCAGGGTGGGGGCAGCCTGGGGCCTCACCTCACCAACCAGCATCTCATAGAGCAACACGCCCAGACCCCACCAGTCCACAGCCCGCGTGTACGACGTGTCTGTCAGCACCTCAGGTGCCAGGAACTCCGGGGTTCCACAGAATGTGCTGGTCCGGTCCCCATAGCCCATCCCTGGGACAGCAGGGATATGGGAGGTCATTGAGGGGTGGAGTTAGTGTCCCAGGATCAAGGGCAGGGTTGTGAGATAACCTTGGTAGGGCTGGGGACTCCACGCCCCCCCACCAACTCAGTCTAATGCCACGGATCCCCACCCCAACCCTCACCCTCTTTGCAGAGGCCAAAGTCTGCGATCTTGACATAGCCCTCGGTGTCCAGGAGCAAATTGTCCAACTTCAGGTCCCTGTGAGGGGTTGGGGAGATATAAAAGAGGGATGAGTGGGAATGGGGGCCCTACCTGAACCCCAGTGGGTAGAGCATGCATGCACGAGCATGGGCGCGCACACGCACACACACACCTGTAGACAATCTTGTTTTCGTGGAGAAACTGCAGCCCCAGCACCACACAGGCTGAATAGAAGCTGTAGAGAGAGGCTGGTATGAGTAAGCCAGGCCTCCCCTCAGGGAAGATCATATAAATCTGGTTGTCAGATCCTCAAAGTCCCCCATCCCCCCAAGACTCCAGGAGCTGGAGTGGGGACAGGGTCTCCAGGGGAAGGAGCAGGAAAGGGACTGAGGCATGGGGTGTAGGGGGGCAGGAGGCTGGGGGGCTAGGCTCACACAGCACGGGGTTCAGAGAAGACGTCACTGTGGATGTGCAGCATCAGGTCCCCACCAGCTGAGTACTCCATCACGAAGCACACGTGCTCTGGTGTCTGGAAACAGCCAAACAGGTTCACCAGGAAGGGGTGTCCCGCACTGGTCACCGCTGCCAAGATCCTCTTCTCACACATGAGGCTGGGCAGGGTGGGCACAGGGGTCAGAGAGCACCACAGCTCCCTACCCCCACTCTCACACTCGCTAGGTCCTCAAGAATCAGATATTTGTTGAGAGCCTCTAATGGCTGTAAAACCTTGGGCAAACTGCTCAGTATCTCTGAACCTCAGAAGCCTCGTCTGCTAAACAGGGACCTAGAATCCACCTGCCATCCTGGTAACAGACTCCCAACTTCGTTTTGGGGAGGTGGCAGGGGTAAGCTGATTGGAGCACCCTATCTCCCAGGCCAGGAATTGATCAGGAATGAGGAAGCCAAGCCAGCAGGGCTCACTATGATGCAATTTTTTAAAATGGTTTTATTTATTTATTTTTAGATAGAGAAGGGAGGGAAAAGGGGAGAGAAACATCGATCAGTTGCCTCTCATACACACCCCAGCCAGGGACTGAACCTGCAACCCAGGCATATGCCCCGACTGGGAATCAAGCCAAGCCACCTTTCACTTTGTGGGATGATTCTCAACCAACTGGGCCACACTGATCAGGGCTCTGCTGGAATTTTTAAGAAAGAAGGGCTAAAGCTGGTGGATGAGCCTTAAACTGCTGGGGTGGGGTGGGGATGTCTCTGTTCTCTCTCCCCATGAGGGGTCTGCAATCAAAGCCCATACACAGGAAAGTAGAACAGAGACATCTGAGCACCTGGATACAGCCATGCCTGAAGACAGACACCGCTGGACATTTCTGATCCAATGCAATAAATTCCTCTATTTGCTTAAGCGTGTCTGAGTTGGGTTCCTGATTAACGAAAGGATGTCAAGGTGATCAGTGTTCCCACCAAGCATTTACAGGGGACCAGGCACTGTGCACAATGCTCTAGATTTCGTCTCTCATTTAATCCATCTGATTACCCTGCAAGAAAGGCATTATTACTCCCTTTTTATAGATGGGGAGACTGAGGTTCAGAAGGGCCTGCTCAGGATCTCTAAGCATGTCTGTGGCAGAGATGGGATTTGAACCCAGGGCCCACACGCCGAAGCAGAAGAAATGCAATGGCACCATTAAGAGCACAGCCTTCAGGGCCGGAGTCTCTAGATCTGAATAATCCTGGACATGATGCTTACTGGCTGTGTGACCTCAGGCAACTTGCTCACCTTCTCTATGCCATTAGCAGAATGGGAGCAATAACAGTACTTACCACCTAGGGCTGTTGCGGGGAACAAATGAGTTACTAAATGTAAACTGTAAAATGGGCGTTCTCTAAGGGTTATTATTATCTTAAGTGCTAGCTTAATTTCCCAGGAGAGAAGACCAATGTTCTCAGAGGGGCTGAGCAGGGTCCCTACCTCTCAACTTCATCTCGGGCCACAATGTCCCCTTTCTTCAGAGCCTTGATGGCAAACAGCTCCCCGCTGGGCCGGAACTCAGAAAGCAGCACCTGGAACCACAGTGGGCAGAGGCGGCCTTTGCAGCCAGCCCAGGGGTGTAGACTCCCAGCTCTTCAACCCCTTGCCCCTATCTCACCTTTCCAAAGTGACCCCGGCCCAGGACTGCCAGGAATTTGAAATCCTCCAGGGTCAAGGGTGACTTCCTGAGAGGGCTGTGGAGAGAGGACACTGGTGGGGATGGGGAGAGTGGGCAGGGGTGATAGGTGGTGGGCAGGGGAGGGGTGTCACCTGCACAGGGTGGGGCCTGGGGTCTCCTGGGTCTCTGAAGGCAGCTCAGATATGGTGGTTGTGTCCTGGATCGGTGCACTCTGTGGCAGAGAGGGGGTCAGAGTGAGGGAGGTCAAAGGCACCCCATAACCACAATAGCCACCAAGGCTCTTGTCACCTCTCTGACCTCACTTCTCTTCCTGCTTGCCCCCTCGTTCCCTGCCCTCTAGCCACAAGTTCCTCTCACCGTGCCCTGAACAAACCAGGCATGTTTCCACCTCAGTACCTCTGCACAGGCCATTCCTTCTGCCTAGAACTCTCTTTCCCAGACACCTACACAGCTCCTCCTTTAGGCCTGTATTCAAACGTCACCTTCATAGGTGGTCAGCTGACCACTTCATAAAATAAGTAACAGACTCCCCCCAACACCAACACCCTGTCCACCTTCTCACTTTGTTTTTCTCCCCAGTACATTTCATGCTGTAAACGTATTTTATCATTTATCTACCTATTCCCTTTACTGGTATTAGCCCTTTGGAGCCACCTAAATTTTTTTAATTTAAAAATATATATTTATTGATTGTAGAGAAAGGCGGTGGGGGAGAGAGAGAGAGAGAGAGAAACATCGATGATTGGTTGCCTCCAAAAGGCACCTCGAGCGGGGACTGAACCTGCAGCCTAGTCGCGTGCCCTGACTGGGAACTGAACCCCCGGCCTTTTGTTGTGCGGGACAATGAATGCTCCAACCAACCGAGCCACACCGGCCAAGGCTGAAGCCACTTAACTCTTTATACTACATGTATATGGAACTTTGAAAAGGATCAAAATTAATAGTTTTATGGGAAAAAAGTTACCTACCAGTCCATCATCCTCCACTGTTGACACTGTTCCAAAATTTCAATCAGTGCAAACAGGTTGAAACAAGGTCCTTTCCTGCCTCAGCTGCCCTCCCTGGAGCCAGCTGCTATTAATGATTTCCTGAGTTATTTGTCTAGATATATTTTTATACCCACATGAGCAAAAATGTTGGTACAGGCTCCGTTTTTCTTGCAGCCACTATTGACAATATTCCAACCTTGCCTCTCCCACTGGACAATGTCTTGGAAATCATTCTACGGTGGCACACCAAACCAATTTCATTGTTCACAGCTGTGTACTATTCCACCTTGTTGCTTATTTAGCACTTGTTTCTACGGGTGGACCCTGAGTGGTTTCCACTCTCCTGCCCTCACAAAGCTGCTGCGGTGCACATCCTGCTTGTGCACGTGTGGAGGTTCGGGTAGGTGTCCAGGAGTGGGATTTCTGGATCGGGACAGTGTCCATTTCTACCTCAGTCAGACAGGCCCTTCCAAGTGGATGTGGTGACTGGCACGCCTCCCACAGGCTGCCTGTGTTCCTGCCTCTTTCCCAGCCGTGGGTGTTATCTGTCATAGATATATCCCCGTGCCTACCTCATGGGTGGGTAAGTGCTGTTTTTCCTATAGTCTGTGTGCTAAGGATGGTCTTTAAGTTCTTAAAGGAATGGGGAAACAATCAAAAGAATAGTTACTGATCTATGAAAATGAAATAACATTGAAACTTTAGTGTGCATCAGTAAGGTTTTCCCAGAACACAGCCACGCCCATTTGGGTACGTAAGTATTCTTTCTACTTTCTACAATGGCAGTGTTGAATAGCTACGATTGAGACTATTAGGCCCACAAAGCTGAAAATATTGATGCTATCACCCTTCACAGAAATGTGCTGACCTCTGACCTAGATCAAGATGCAGAATATCCCCATTACTCGGCAGGCTCCCCTGGGTCCCCTCCAACAATAACCACCCCGCCTCCACCCGGGCCGAGTTGCTCAGCTGGTTGGAGCACCATCCCATACACCAAAAGGTCATGGGTCTGATCCCTGGTCAGAGCACATACCTGGGTTGAGGGTTCAATCCCTGGTCGAGACGCGTATAGGAGGCAACAGTCAATGTTTTTTACACTGATGTGTTTCTCTTTCTTTCTCTTTGTCTCTTTCTCTCCCTTTTCCTCTCTAAGCATATCCTTGGATGAGGATTTTTTTAAAAAGAAATAAAACCATCCCCCACCCTGCCCAGACAAAACCACTATCTTGACTTTTTTTTTTAAATTTATTTTTTAGAGAGATGGGAAGGAAGAGAGAAACAGAGGAAGCGAAACATCAATGAGTGAGAGAAACAGATCAGTTGCTCTCGCACACGCCCTAACTGGGGACCGGGCCCACAACCCAGGCCTGTGGTCTGACCAGGAATTGAACTGGTAACCTTTCACTTCGGGAGGTGATGCCCAAGCAGCTGAGCCACACTGCTCAGGGCTTGACTTCTATCTTTAACATTAGTTTTTAAACATGCTCATTTTCACAGGGCAGTGCACTGAGCACAAAGAGGTGAGGTGGCTTGGCATGGGTCACATAGCTAGGAGGTAGCAGAGAGGGATGGGGACCCAGGAGGCCTGACTCTTGAGCTCACATTTTTATTGATTATAAAGAACTGGACCCAGGTTCGGCCATGGAGTGCTGTGTGACCCAGGAAGCTCCTGGTGGTCTCCAGGCCTTCAGCTGGGAAGGATGCACCCTGGTGCTGCCTAGCTAGACCTAGTGGGGAAAGGGAGAGACGCTTACCAGACTCAGTGGGCTGGAAGGAGTGCCCAGAGGGCTCTTTTGGGGTGAGCTGTCTGAATCAGCCCCAAGGTTCAGCTTCTCCACGGATATGTCACTGTAGTACAAAAAAGGAGGTTGTATTTGGACCCAGCGTCCTGCGAAGCAACTGGGGAAGCTGGGACCCCCATGGCCTTCCCTCCTTACCCTGTGGACCGGGCCTCAGATGCAGGAGAGGCCCCAGGGCTGAAGGTGCCTGTGGCTGTGGCAGTGGGAATGAACCTTCGAAGCAGCCGCACCCAGGTGGCGACGTCGATGTTCATCTGCCTAGCACGCTGGAATGCCTTCCCTGGGGTGACAGGCAGAGTCACACTCTGGGATGCTCCAGGGGACCCTGGCCTCTCCCCTGTCCCAACCCACCCACTCACCTTGCTGCTTGGAGAAGATTTTCTTCTGCCGTCGAAGCCGGGGTATCCTCTCAATGACAGGATTGCGGAAGGTGACCTGGAGAGAGGGGTCAACGGGTGAGGACCCTCGCCCACCTCCAGGCACCTTGGTGGAGAAGCCCTCAGGAACACAGGTGTGCACACCCATGTTTTGGGGGTTCCAATCACTGTGGCATTACATTGTATTAAGGGGCTACAAAACCAATCCATCACTGGGCAGGGCCACCCCCTAAAGTGTCATATTGGAAAGATAAGCAGCAGGCACCCAGATCTTCTCAAGGGGTGGGGAGGGAGTATGGCTCAACAAGATGCACGTTCAACTCCAGCAAACAGGCACCACACCATCTAGGGCCCTGATTCCCAGGGGCGGTCCCAGGACTGCAGATCAGCATCACCCGGTAAGGTGCCAGAAATGCAGATCCTTGGGCCCCGGCCTGGACCCACTGATTCAGAAACACTGGGGGTACAGCCCAGCGGTCTGCATTTCACTAGCCCTCCAGGTGATACTAGTGCCCGCCCAGGTGGGGCAACCACTGGTCTAGTTGAATTTGCCCAATGCCAACACATCCTCTAGAAAGTGCTGAGTCTTAGAATGGTGTCATTTTATGTGTCCAATACGGCTGCCACTAGCCACCTGTGGCTATTCAAATGAAGTATAATTTAAGTGACATTAACATTTCAGTTTCCTGGTCACACTAGCCATGCTTCAAGTGGCTAGTAGGCTGGCAGCTACTATAGTGAACGAAGCAGACACGAAACATTTCCTTCCACAACAGGACACAACTGTTGCTGGCTCATCGACAACAGAACCGCACAAAGCTCTAGGACGGCATTTGGCAAAAGCATAAAACACAATCAAATGCTGTAGTTAAGCCTTGGAGGCTTCAGAATTTGCCCCCAGGGCCAACCCCCACCCTTCTCGCTTGGTTTTAGTTCCTGACAGGAGGAGTGGCCCTGCCACTGAGGTTTCCTTCCATGGCCGCACTGTGAGGTCACGTAGGAGCTGTCACGCGGCGACAGGGCTCTGGGAGATATGTGCATATACATAACACAGGGCCAGGGCCCATGGTATGTTAGAGGCAAGTTTTAAAACATTTTTAGGATAATTTTGGCTTAAAGGAGGGGCCAGGGACCTTCCCTTTCTGTGCCTCAGTTTGCTCTTCTGTCAGCTGTGCACTGGGTTGTTGTGGGGACAAGTTAATGTCGACAAAGCACTTGGGACAAAGCTTGGTTCGTACTACAAGGGGTCAGCTAGAGCATGGCCTCTCAACCAGGGGACACTGGCAGTGTCTGGAGACAATGTGCTGCCACAACTGGGGGGCTGCTACTGGCATTCTGGGGGTGGAAACCAGGCTGCTGCTCAATACCCAACCGTGCACAGGATGGCCCCTGCCATGAGAACGATCCCCCGTAACTGTCTATAGTGCTCAGAGCGGGGTGGGGTACCCTGATGTGCACCTAACACCCCTGTGGAAGGAATCTCTCTCCACGCGACCGTGGCCCTGGTAGCACATGTTGCCACGCGCCACAACATGTTGCTAAGTTATGTTTGTCTTTTCTAGCTGGACAAAATTTTGTGATTTTAAGTTTTTTAAAAATCTTGCCTCAAAACAAAACCAATCCAAGCATAAGTCATGTCACTGACGTGACTAATTACATGTGCTTTTCTTTAAGGTTCTGAGACCAACTGAAAACATATCTTTTCTTTCTAGAAAACTGGGGGCTGGAGAGGAAGGAAGAGTTTTCTCAGGGTCGGGGGTTGGGCTGTACCTCAGCCACCAGGCAGCCCTGGGGTTCCATATCCAGCTGGACCTCATGCCTCTCGTTGTCCAAGAAATCTTCCAACTTCAGGAATTTGAGGGCGCACAGGCCCCGCTGGTCCCTCCAAAACACAGCCAGTTCCAGTTCCCGTGCCTCAAGGGAAAGGAAGAGGGCCATCATTTGGTGTGCCCGAGGCCCAGAGCCCTCCTCCTCCACACCCCATTATCCCCAAACCTAGCTCACCCTCTCCAGCTCCAGGGTGAAGCTCTGGTCCCAGGTGTTGGGGCCACACGGCTTCCAGGATGTCTGTCCCACCACTGTGTTATCCAGCTTGAGCACAGTGCTGACCTCACCTGGAACGGGGTGGGGGAGGGGGAGGGTCGGGAAATGCTGCAGTGGGAATATCTCTCTTATACCTTATTAAATAATTTTTATCATATTATTTTCTATCATAATATTCTGCTATGCTATCTTGACAAAGCTTTACAGTTCTACCTTTCACATTAAGGCCTTTAATTCACCTCCGGTTGATATTTGTATATGACGTGAGGTAGGGATCCAAATTCACTTTTATTCTATATGCACGTTCCAGCAATATACTCCTAAATATTTACCCTAGAAAAATGTATGCAGATATACATCAGCAGCTGCATAAATATGATGCTCATATAATGGCCGCAAACTAGAACCATCTCCCTGTCCACAAACAGAAAAATATATAAATGACAATTTAGTCTTATTAATCGAACCAAGAAATTGTTGACATTCAACTATCTTGACCTACGAAACAAGACACCACTTTGATACAGCTCGGTGTAGGACAATGGACTATTAAACAGAAGTACAGATGAATGAAAGAACTGTGGTCCCGCACAACAGCATGGATCTGTCTCCCAGACAACATCGCCTGAAAGAAGCCCCTGCTGTGGAATACACTTTGTACGCTTCCACATACAAGGAGTTTGAACATCAGGCAAAATTAAACTATATTCCATACATAGGTGCTAAGATTACAGAGAGAAGAAAAAAAGATAACCATAAAGCCAGAGGAGTAGCAACCTCTAGGACAGAGGAAGGGGCTGGAAGTGGGGAGGGTGCCTGGGGGGGTCTTACAGAGAGCTCTATTTCTCGGCCTGCGGGGTGGAAGCGTGAGTGTTTGCCCTACTGTTATTCTTCTTTGATACACACTATTTTGTGCATATATGTGTATGTGTACATATACATATACATACATGTATATATAAAAATATAAAAGCTTTTTTAATTGTGGCAACATTCACATAAGTTACCATCACAATCATTTGTACAGCCACATGATATGGGGTTTGTTCACACTGTGACCATCCCTGGAAGTCTTTCACCTGCTCAGACTGAAACTCTGTCCCCATTACACACCAACGCCCCATCCTCCTCCCCCCGTCTCTGGGAAACACCATTCTCTCCATCCCTATGAACTGGACCACCCTAGATACCTTGTGTAAGTGGAATCATACAGTGTTTGTCTTTTTGTGACCAGCTTACGTCACTGAGCATAACGTCCTCAAGTTCACCCATGTTGTAACATGTGCCAGCATTCCAAGGCTGGATAGCATTCCATCATGTGGTTATACCACACTGTGTTTATCCATTCCTCCACCAGTGGACATTTGGGCTGTTTCTACCTGTTGACCATTGTGAGTTGTGCTGCTGTGATCACAGTGTACAAATGATCTCTTCAAGACCCTGCTTTCAACTCCTTTGGGTATATACTCCTTTGGGGGACTTCTGGGTCACATGGAATTCCATGTTCAACTTTTTGAGGATCTGTCATGTTTTCCACAGTGGCTGTGCCATTTTTCACTCCAACCAACTATGCACAAGGGTTCTAATTTCTCCACAACTAATACCTGATGTTTTGTTTTATAGTATCCATCTTTTTTGTTTAAAATTTTTTATTGATTTTAGACAGAGAGGAAGGGAGGGAGAAGCATTGATCTCTTGTTCCAGTTATGCAATCACTGGTTGATTGTTGCATGTGCCCTGACTGGGGACTGAACCTGCAACCTTCGTGTATCAGAGAATGCCCTAACCTACTGAGCTAACTTCTTGTATGTGGAAGCGTACAAAATGTATTCCACAGCAGCCTATGGTATCCATCTTAATGAGTGTGATGTATTCGTTTGTTATAGTGTTAAAAATGTGGGGCATCCTAGAACC
>PVKM010046372.1:0-11720 GCA_004027735.1 Carollia perspicillata
CCCTCTTCCACCTCCACCCTCGCCCCACCCCTGCAATCACCACACTGTTGTCCCTGTTCATGAATTCTTTCTTTTTTGCTTTTTGCTCAATCCGTCCAGCTCCCAACCAGCCCATTCCCCCTGCCGCCAGCTGTCAGCCTGCTCTCTATGAGTCTGTCTCTATTTTGCTTGTTAGTCCAATGGGATTTGAGGCCTGGCTTCATTCATCTGGGAAGCGGTCTTGTCATGCTGCCAGTGAGCACAGAGTCTTTGTGATTTAGAGCTCTTCCAATCCTTGGGCTAAAGCTCTGAATTACCATCATGTTTCCTTTTGAAAATGACTTGTTTTTCTTCATTCCTGAAACAGTATCCATTTTCCACTGTGTGTTACACTTATAAAAGTAGCTTTGACAACATTTTAGAGTTATGCTCTAAAATTGTTATTTCTACAATTAAAGTGTTTTCTTAAAAAAATTGCAGATGGATTGTACAGTTTCCTTCATTTTCCCTTTCTTCCCTCTATAAAAAGGAAATAAATTCTTTATACAAGGTCTGTCCAGAAGGTATCTAGCCATATAGTATGAAAAATAGAGACATTTATTGAAGAAGATACAAGAAACATTGTAAACAGGACAATGACACCTCAGTCCCCTTCAAAACAGGTACCTTGGGACCTCACACAGTTCTCCCAGTCTCCATCAGCTGCCCCATTGTATTTTCCCGACTCTCATCTACTGTCTGAAATCTCTTCCCTTTCAAAGGTGATTTTAGTTTTTGGAAGAGCCAGAAGTCACAGGGCACCAAATATGGGCTCTAGGGGGGCTGAGTCACCTGGGCGTTTGATGTTTTGCCAAAAAAACTCTGCATGAGAAGTGATGCATGAGCAGGTATATTACGATGAAGCTGCCAATCACCAGTTACCCACAGCTGCAGCTTTCTGAATAATCCAAATAGTTTCCACAGAGGAATATTCAAACTTAGCACAATATTTGATGCAGATTGGTTGCTCTACTTGTTCAGGCATTTTGAATGCAGTGGCCACACAGTACACATGCTCACTCAATGGCGTTCACTGCCCCACTGATTAGTACAGGGAGGTTGTCATTGTTCACGTGTGCTCATTGCAGTCCACTTTCCTTGGTTGCCAGGTTCCACTGACATCACGCAAACTGTTATTATATTAACAATGGCTGGAATTTTTCTGGACAGACCTCGTATATTCTCTGGGAAGAAGGGCAGAAGTGCTGTGTGGGTATGTCTATGTTTTCCCAAACATTCTTTTATGTAGCAGTCTCTGCCAGCTTCCACATTTATGTAGTCAGATGGCTTAAGGCAGATGAGAAGAGTTTTGGTTGGTCCAAAATTTAGTTTCCTTAGAAGAGTGGTACAGAAAATTTGGCTGGTTCTATTACTTGATATTAAAGAATCCACTGGGACTTCAGGTATTTCTTAGAACATGATCTACCTTACATCAGTTAGAAACTTTCCAACTTTCCTATTTTTTCCTTGCAGTTTGGTACAGGAAAAAGTTTATGCAATTTGGAGTTAGAATAGATGTAGGGCAAATTTACTGTCTTTTTGAGCTCCAGTTCCTCAACTGAGATATGAGCTGCCTCTCTGTATGTTTGTGAGGGTTGAATGAGATAACGTATTAAAAATTAACATGCCATCAAACACATGGTAGTCACTCACGAATATCCATCCCTTTTCACCGTTTTTCTCTGACATACTCTTAGAGATTTAATAAAAGAGAAGAAAAAGAGTAAAGAAATGGTATCAACATAAAATGAAAATTAGTTCAGAAACACAATTTTAGTTAAAATGATGATTTGGCATTGTGCTAACCTAAGTAATTATTCAGATTTTAAATAAAAATCGATTGTATAACATTTATTCAGTACCTACTAATTGCCAAGTATGGGGAAAGGTACTTAGGGATTAAAAGGTGAGCACGCTGATTCCAGACCCTCTAGAAGCTCAGGTTCATGTGGGGAAACTGACAGGAAAATAATGATCTCTAATAAGATACGCTAAGTTCTGTAATAAAGAAAAGTCTGCACATTGGTGTATGGGCGGTAATGTTGTTACACTAAAAGGATTACTTATATTAAGCTCCATGAGCTCCTATAGACTCTAGCACATTACAGAGATTTTTATGCATTGCTTTTCCGCCATGAAAATTTCTTGCCATTGGGTGGACTGTTAGGGTAATTGGTTTGCTCAGGATCAGAATAAGTTATTTTGGCTTCTTTAAAAATTCTGAGAAGTGAGGTGAAATGCTTGAGTATTAGGGGAAGTCATAGAAAATCAATTTCCTCAAGGGTTAAAAAGTTTTATCATTTATGTTTTATTTTGTAGCAAAACAAACAAATTCACAAGAAATAAGACTCAAGGAAGACATTTCACCATGTAGCCCTCTGAAGTAAGCTGGGATCTCCAATGAGTAGGTACAGGCTGGAGAGAAGGCCCTGTTGCTCATTGCTTTAAGCAAATCTGACAGTTTCCTATTTAGACAGAGTGTGTTGCATAGTTGACATGAAAAGTTTTGATAACACACTGCTCTAATTGTTCCCTACCCTCTGGAAGAGCTGAATCCACAACCCAGTTCTGGGTGACGTATTTTTGCCCTTCTTGCTATTTATCAGCCTCCACTAATAGGTCGTCATATCAAGTTAACCTGCAAATGCAAACTCCTGAGCCATTTAATGAGGTCCTTACCTACGGCCAACTTTGAGGTCTCTATTGAACTCTCTCTCATCTCTTTTTCTGATGAATAACAATGGAAATAATGCTTCCATTACAATAAATCCATCTTGGTTAGAGATGTCAGGTTTAGGAGTGTCTGGTCTCTGAAGCTGGCTTAGGCATTACTTCTTTGCTGGGGCAAGGTAGAGGGCTCACTGAGGTGATTAAGGCAATTATTCAGTTACCTGTCATGGCTAATCAGTCTGGCCCACCTGATGGACAGAGGTGGCCTCGCCTTGCCTTCTCAGACCAACCATTGTTATCAATGGCATTTTTGCCTCCAGCATCTTCTCAGATATGCTCCAGTTTCAAACATTTAGTGACAAAAATTAACTTTCTTGCATCTGAGGCTTATTGTGATTTTACTGTTTTTTTGTGATTTCTCCTCTATCCCACTTGACATGTTTTATTGCTGAGTACCTTGTGATAAAGCTAGAATTGCTCTAATTTTCTTTCATTCCATCAAAGCACTGAAGAGGAAAGAAATTTGGTGTCAAGGAGGAGGAAATGGCTATATCTGATGCAGAAGTTATCGAAGGCGAAAAATTTATCATTAATCACTGTGATCCTTGACATCAATGTTATCATCAACACCATCATCATCACCAACATTATCATTGTCTTAATCAATTGTCACCTTCACCTGCATTATCCTCATTTTCACTGCCATCAGGTGCTTGTGTGTATGTGAAGGAGTACTAGAATGCCCTAAAAATGGAATTAAATATACATAGTCCTGCCTCTCTAAGTCATGCAATTTAAGGCAACTAAGATTCAAAAGTACACTTACAATAAAATATTAAAATTTGAGTAGAAGGTAAACAAGAGCTTAGACAGCAAAAATAACTGAAACATTGCTTTTACACATAATAGTTTTTTAAAAAAGCATGAGACATAAAGTAAAACTACAAAGCTGCATACTTCATCTAGAGCACAGTCAGGAGAATATTTTTACTCCCTCATCTAATTTGTCAGAGAGAGAATTATAGAAGAGGTGAGATTATTGTAAGAAAAGGGAAATAGATGTTTTGCTTGATCGGGTATTTTGGATGTACTAATACCTTTATCACAATTACTTTTGTACTTCGGTAGTTTTAATAGAAGTAGGATTATTTTCTTCTGCCGATCCTGCACAACAGTAAAGATGAGATCAGGATGGACATTTCCTTGGTCCTCAGGAGTAGCCCTTATACACGACAAGGTATTTGACCTGATCTGGGTCCGTGAAATATTTTTTCTCCTGCTGATTTCCATTTATCCTGAGAACCACAGCACTCTAGAACTCAGTGGGCACTTATCTCAGTTATGGCCCAGAAATAGCATTTAGCAGTTACCACCTTTCTGAAAACGACAAGTTTCCTAGTGGAACTGAAAGCAAGATCCTCTGCTGATAACTGGTGATTACTGGCTAGACTTGAGCTCACGTTGTTTTCCTTGCCAGAAGTGCCTTTTCAAATAACCATCATTTACTAAAACCTGCTTTTTCATTCTGGTCCAGCCCAAGTTGCTCCTCTGTTGAGAAGTATTTTTACCAAATAGAGTTATCTCAAGAGATATTGGGGGGTTGGGAATGTGGGTGGTTCTGTGGAATTCCCATAGGATTTACTACCTCACAAAACAGATATTATCTTGTATTATTGTTTATGAATTTTTGTTTAATATCTGTCTATCTAACTGCATATTGAGTCTCTTCAAGAGAGCCATGACCTGGCGGAAGTAATTTAATCTCACCAAACCCTAGAGTCCCCACCTCTAATATGGGAAATAGTAATATCTTCCTGATTCACTCCACAGGCCATTTCGTAGCTAAGGATCTTATGTTGTATATTGAATGAATGCATGAAAATATGTTGAAAGTATAAAATGCTGTGCAAATATAAGTCCACAGGTCTATAAAGTTACCAATCTGTCAGATGTCACCTGATCCAATGCTTTTGTTTTAGAGACAAGAAGCCAAAGTCCTTGAAGGGAAAGCCACACAGCTGGCTAGTGTGGCTGAGCCTGTGCTTGGGTTTCTGGACTCTGAGCTAGGTGCTCTCTGCTCTTCACCCTGCTCCCTCTCTCATTAGTGAGAACCATGCACTCACTGGGCCCTGAATAATCGTTTGCTCACTAGAGTTAACACAACTGGAGTGTGAAGAACCAAAAGTACATCCTTTATGGAAAGTGGAAGCTGATAGAAAGTTGAAGGATCAGCAGAAAGACAACGAGAGTCTTGGTGGTTGCAAGAGGAATGGGGAGAGACAGGGCTTTGGAGGATGAATAGGGGCACAGAAAAGGGAGGTAGGGCCTACAGAGATGAACGTTGATGGTGCTGTACATTTTCCGGGTTGTATGGCCAGCTTAAATGTGTGGGAGAACCTTGTGTGGATTTATGCTTGGATGAGAAGCTCACTTATCTCCTTCCAGTAGTCCATTGTCTTCAGCTGTGACTCTTCATGTCTGTTGTCCAAAGGGTGACTCTCTTTTCTTTTCTTTTTCTTCCTTCCTTCCTCCCTCCCTCCTTTCTTATTTCCTTCCATCCTTCCTTTCTTCCTTCCTTATTATTGTTGTTCAAGTACAGTTGTCTCCATCCTCCCGCCACTCTCCATTGCCCCACCCCCCACCTCCCACACTCAATCCTACCCTCCTTTGACTTTGTCCATGGGTCCTTATACAGGTTTCTGGATGACCCTTCCTCATTATCCCCCTCTCTCCTCCCCTCTGATGACTGTCAGTTTGTTCTTTATTTCAATGTCTCTGGTTATATTTTACATGCTTGCTTGTTTTGTTGAATAGGTTCTATTTATAGGTGAGATCATATGGTATTTGTCTTTCATCTCCTGAGTTGTTTCACTTAGTGCAATGCTCTCCAGTTCCATCCATGCTGTAGCAAAGGGTAGGAGCTTCTTCTTTCTTTCTTCTGTGTAGTGTTCCATTGTGTAAATGTACCATAGTTTTTTGATCCATTCATTTACTGATGGGCACTTAGGTTGCTTCCAGCATTTATAAATTGTGCTGCTATGAACATTGGGGTACGTAGGTTCTTTTAAATTGGTGTTTCAGGGTTCTTAGGGTATAATTCCAACAGTGGAATTTCCAGGTCAAAAGGCAGTTCCATTTTTAGTTTTCTGAGGAAATTCCATACAGTTTACCATAGTGGTTGTACCAGTCTGCACTTCCACCAACAATGTAGTAGGGTTCCCTTTTCTCCACAACCTCACCAGCACTTGTTGTTTGTTGATTTGTTCATGATGGCCATTCTGATCAGATGACTCATTTCTAAAAGGAGATAGCTACCTGCAAGCATAGTAGTCCAGTGGGCAACTTGATTCCAAACAGTGAGGTTTTTATCAGTCTTCGTTCATGGATGGAGACAAAGGAGATCAGCATTCAAAGGTCTTGTATGGGGATGGTTGGTGGCCATTTGAACACCAAACTTGGGGCCGAGGGATGGGCACCAGAGGGGCAATTTCCAAATACGTGGAGATCTGTAAAGTCAAGATAAGGAATGGATTGCAACTGACTAAATATGGGGATTCTGGGCCAATTTGCATAAAGATTGAGAAACTGTATGCATCCCTTTTACACAAGGCTTGTTTGTTGCTGAACCGGGTTGGTGAAGGGGTCAAGCTGGACGTCCCATATAAAGCTCTGCTTGGCAGCCAAATTCCTAGGAGGAGAGAAGGGAAATGCAGTATGACTTCTTAGATGATTGT
This sequence comes from Carollia perspicillata, assembly GCA_004027735.1. Taxonomy (NCBI): domain Eukaryota; kingdom Metazoa; phylum Chordata; class Mammalia; order Chiroptera; family Phyllostomidae; genus Carollia; species Carollia perspicillata. The sequence continues at coordinate 6,423 of PVKM010046372.1, forward strand.
TTTAGGAAGCCAAAGCTGTGTCTCATTTCCGGTGAGTGTATCATTTCTATTTTCATATCTTCATCAGAATACAGCTGCTCGTACTCAAAGCAGAGTATTTGTTTGAACAAGAAGGTAATTTGATGCCTTTTGTACACTAAAAGTAACTGAAACAATACCATTGTTATCAAAGAAGACAAAAGAGACGGCCACCAGTCTTCCTAAAGTAAAGGGTGATGCAAAACATCACCACATGTGTTCCAATGTTGTACCCAATAGCAGACTTGCACAGTGAAGCATTTGCGAACAAACACTGTCAAAATATATTTGAATTAGCAGATTATAGTTCAGCTTTTGAAAATGACATGTGTGCTCCTGTGGTTTAAAAAAAAATCTTTGTGAGTGATAATCTCTCTTCAATCTTACCATTTTGGGATGCTCCCACATCCCTCATCCCCCTCTTACTGCTGATGAGCTGTCAAAGTCCTTGCAGGCACACAGCCTCATTCAATGCCATCACTTGTAACAGGAGCAGAATAATAACATTAGGAAAGGGTGGCATTGTAGAAGCCTGGAGCACATGAATCAAAGCTCTTGCTGGCTGGCCTAATTGCTTCACCAAGTAGCAAGGCAATCCTATGCTACAGCTCAAAAGGAAGAGGACTTTGGGGGCAGTTTTGTCTCTCCAGTTGTATTTTAACACACTGTGCCTGGAAACATTGCCCTTCACAGGTTGGCAAGGAAGAAAGCCATTTTGTTCATTAGAAGAGAAAATCCAAATCAAATGTGAGTGAGTGAGTTAGGCAGTGTCAGTAATCTTGCAAGTGGTGTAATCACTCAGTGTGAGATTTTAAAACCTCCTCTGTTGGGAAAAGAAGAAGACTGTGTTGGTCAGTTTCATGCTAAAGAATGATCGCCTTTGTATTGTAACACAGAGAGTGTTTACATTCATCAATTTTAGAAGTATAATCCAATAGCTCTGGCATGCAGTTTTTTTTTTTTATTTCTGCAAACTTGTTGGGGCTACATTATTTGCCTGAGCTAAAGTTTTTTATCAATGGAGAGTTGACAATTTAAAAGAGTGATTGTAATTGATGTGAAAGTTAAATATGCCATGGACATTGTGTCAGGATTCTATAGAGAAACATAATCAATAGGATGCATATCTATATCTATTTATATCTATCTATATCTATTTATACCTATATCATCTATATCTATATCTATCTGGGGAGAGAGGGGGGAGAGAGAGAGAGAAGTTTTTATTATAAGGAATTGGCTTTTGTGGTTATGGAGGATGGTAAGTTCTGAGATCTGGAGTTGGCAAGCTGGAGACTCAGAAGAGCCTATAGTGTAGTTCCAGGGCTGAGAATGAAGGTAGAGCTGTTATTCCGTTTGAGTCTGAAGGCAAGAAAAAGCAAATATTCTAGACTGTAGGCAGCCAGACAGAAGGAATTCCCTGCAAATCAGGAGAGCATCAGCCATTTCAGTATATTCAGGCCTTCAACTGATTGGATAAGGCCCACCCACATTAAGGAGGGCAATCTGCTTTACTTAAATTTATTGATTTAAATGTTAATTCATTCAGAGACACCCTCACAGGCACAGTCAGAATAATATTCCACCAACTATCTGGGCATCCCATGGCCCAGTCAAAGTGACACATAAAATCATCCATCACAGTTGTCAACTGACAGAGTAGTAAACTGGGAGTCAGAGGGTCTGTGAGATTAGCTATTTTTCATAAGGTAGATGAGGCAAATGCCCCTAAAGTCCTGTTATCATTAACCCTTCTTATCTCTGTCCAGGGTGGAGAGGTGAGCCACAGTTCCCTCAGTTGATGCTGATTGCTCAGCTACATGCTGGTCCTTTTGCTGTGAAGTGTAATGTCTTCATACGAACAGTGGGTCCTACATTCCTGACTATGTGACTTTTAAGAATTCTTGAGGATCATGTGCTGGCCAGGAATTGGGTCCTGGCTTTTAGTTTGGGTTTGTCCACCAACTTTTGTATGTGTTCATACAAATTATTTGAGCCTCATTTTGATTATTTGTACAATATCAGAAGTAGGTGTAATTCACATGGTCTCGAAGGTCCCTTCTAAACTTCTAATCTCATAATTAGTGAATGACTTTGAAAATGATTAGTAGATGACTTGGAAGCTACTATTTTAATTTTATTGGTGTGTTAAGTTGGAAGGATATTTGAGCTCTTTCACTTTTTGTTATCTGAAAATGACAAGCTTCCAACTTCCATTTTTGGAATAAGTTGTCTTTTACACAACTGCCTCAAACCTCTATTATTTTGCTTTTGCCCTCCATTTAAACTATACTATAAAGATTTTTAAAAATAATTTTACTTATTTCCACAATTATGAAGTACATTCCATGGAAACACTTGATACCCTATGAGATAATAACTGTTAGCCCATGACTTGTAAGTTCTAGGTTTCCTAGTTCAAGGCCAAAAACCAAGACTGTTCTCTCATTGGCCAGTTTTGAATTCAATTACAATAAATACCAAGAATACATTCAAGAATGTCCATTGATATTGTGAGTACTTTTCTATCAACAGAACTTTAGCATGATATGGTTGGATTTATAGTACACAGGATAGAACACACAGTGCCTATTGCTGTTTTCTTTTGATGAGGAGGGCAAATACCTACTCCTTTGGTGATAAGGCTTCATAACTCAACAGCTGAAACCTGATCTCCATCTCTTTCAGTGCCACAGTATGTCAATGACAGGGATGAAAGCTATTGATCCAGATCCTTCCAGAATCGCCCTCACATTCTCCATAGAATCATGGCCGACAAAGTGACATGCTATATGTTTTCACAATGACATGGAGATTGAAAGTGGAAAAGTTAAATATAAATCTTCATGGAAGTTTCAGTAATTTTTAATAATTTGTCCTTTTGTTGCATGCATATGTGAATGATATATTTGTCCCAGAGCAATACGAATTCATTTCCCCACATCTGTAATATCTGCAGTAAGCTAAATTAAAAATGCATTTGTACTTGTACAGTTAAATGATCATATTTAATGAAATGTCAGAGATGAATCTTAGCAAATAGTCAGGAAATTATTTTAGAGAGTGCGGCATTTCATTACTAGCAGTCAGGGAAAAGCAGAGTGATTAAACAAATGGTTTACTGCTCTGAGGTGGTGGCTACCCAAGAAGAATAAAAACCACAGTGTGGGGTTGATAGAAAAATGCTGAATTTCTTAGGCTTTCTCTTTTCTTGCTCTCCCCAATCCCCATGAATCTTGAGTGTAATGGTAGTTCACCTTAGGAAGTTTGCAGACATCCCCCACACAATGAGGAAAGAAAACATGAGAAAATGAATATGTTTCCTGAGAATCACCTCTATGAACTCTCCCACACTCCCCTTTAGCAAATTTAGGCAAGTGCGATGAGTAGGAGACTCAGATCTTTTGTAGGAGGACAGGGACTAGCTGGTTAATGAATGACCAACTGTTTAGGTCATAGACCTTCATCCATGGGTGTTTGAGTATGGAGTGGACCTGGGAAGAGATGGGAGGTTAGGCATCTGTGCTGTGGGCAAGACCAAAGTGAAAGAGGATGGTGGTCATGGAGGGAGGAAGGAGAAGAGGAATAAGTGAGTAGGAATGAGCATGATGGGATATTATTTGGTAATTGAGACAGTAGAGTGGGGCCATCATGTGGCCAGTGAGGCCTTCATTTGTAGCCAACACACTGCCACATCCCGCACAAATCCCACACAAGCAATTCAATGTGCTCACAGGCCAAGAATTAAAATAATAATTGCCCACTGTTTTGGTTGGTGTTATGGGCTGAATTGCGTCCTCCAAAAAGATACCTTAAAGTTCTAACCCCAGAACTGCAGAATGTGACCTTGTTTGGAAGTAAGGTCATTGGTGATGTAATTAGTTAAGAAGGAGTTATACTGGAGTAGGGTGGGGCCTTAATCTCATACATCTGCTGTCCTTATAGGAACACGAGGTGAAGACACACAGGGAGAAGGCGATGTGATGATGGAGACAGAAAGTGGAGTGGTGCAGCTGCGAGTCAAGAAATGCTGAAGCCTGCAGCCAGTACTAGAAGCTAAGAAGAGACAAGGAAAGCCCCTCCCATAAATCCTGCGGATGGAGCATGGCCCTGCTGACACCACGATCTCAGACTTCCAGCCTCCATAACTGTGAGACAGTAAATTTATGTTGTTTTCAGCCATCCTGTTGTTGGCATTTTGTAATGGCAGCCCTGTAAAACCAGTACAGTTGGTAAAATATAGTTCTAAATGGGCAGACTCAATGTTATATTTCCCAGTCTTTTCAATGTTTTCTTAAGGAAATTTGATGACTTTTCTTTTTTTTGTGCTGTCATCTGGGATTAGGATGAGGTGAGTGAGACATTCTCCTCAGCTGCAAAATTTAAGGGGCTTCCCAAAACTCAGTAGTTGAAGTAAATAACATTCTGAGGAAATATTTAAAAAATTAACAATAAAGAAAAATACCATGATTAACATAATATCAAAATTTCAAGTACTCAGTCATTATTATTAATTTTTTCTTTTGGCCTCAGTGTGGCCTGGCAAGGCGCGACTTCAGTTGACATTGGAATAATGCAAGTTAAGTTTAGAAATGCATAGAGTGAAGGATGCAGATGTAAACATGTCCCCACATAAAAAGCACTCTATTTTAATTTTTATCTCAGGCAGACACCACAAGAGATGACTAAGTAACAGCAGGATGACTTGGGCTGAGCTTCCTCTTCTCCGTGTGAGAACTCAGACAGCAGAAGAAAGAGCAGGCCATTGACCAGGTCACAATGGGAGCCAGGCAAGCATCCTTCAAACATGAAATCTGCATGAAAGAAGACAAGCTGCTATAATCCTACTAGTGAGGGGAATTGGATTCTTTGGCCTTTACCACATGACAATAAATGACAGCATAATAAGTAAAGAAAAATGATTTCTGACTTATACTTTTCACATTGTATCCTGGAGGCACTTTGCTATTGTCCCAAATTTATTAAATGCAGGTCTGTATGTGCTAGGGAGGGCTGACAAGAGGCATATTCTGGAACAGGGAGGTGCTGGTCTATGTCTGTTGGTAAATATTTATTGGCTGCACACTTCTCCTACAGCTAGGGAGGGACCAAGAGTGGAATGTCATGTCACATGCTTAATTTACATTAACTTTCTTTCACTTGCTTACAGATACAATTGCGTGTTTAACACTTGAAGATGGTTATTAGCTATTCTCTCTCAGCTCCTACAAGTACAAATATCACTCAAGTGTTCAATGGAGAGAATTCCTAGAAATCCAA
>PVKM010046373.1:0-11718 GCA_004027735.1 Carollia perspicillata
TTTTTTTAAAATTTTTATTTTAATTGTTATTCAAGTACAGTTTTCTGTCGTTTACTCCTGTCCCAGTCCACCCCCCAGTGCTCCCCATCTCCCTCCCATTTCCACCCCCCTTAGCTTTTGTCCATGTGTCCTTTATACTTGTTGCTATAATCCCCTCCCTTTTTCCCTGAAATTCCCTCCCCTCTCCCCTCTGGATACTGTCATCCCATTTTCTATTTCAATGTCTTTGGTTATATTTTGCTTGCTTGTTTGTTTAGTTGCTTAGGTTCCTGTTAAAGGTGAGATCATATGGTATTTGTCTTTTACTGCCTGGCTAAGAGTGGCCACTTTTAAACTCAAGCCACTTTTCCACCCCTCCACCTGACTCTTCAACACCTCCACCAGCTCTTCTCCCTACTTGTCCTCCGTGGATCTATCCGCCTGTCCCTCCATCTGGGTCCTCCTGACCATTCCAGGAACCCCCTAATAATCTCTTCACCTTACTTAATCTCACATTTATCTCTGGCAATCATCACCCTCCCTCAAAGTGAGCTTCTGTACAAATGGTAGAGATAATGATCCAGTCAGTTTTTAAATCAGAGCCTGTACCCTTCCAACTAGGAAATGTTATAGGGCAATATATATTTTTACCAATCAAACCTGTCCTGATTTACTTGGTAGGATTGTTATGTAGCAGCTAGGAATAAGCAGACAGAGGGGGAAAAAAGGTCGGGTCCTCTCCATTACAATCCAAGAAAGAACTTAATACAGGAGCTGGAAGAAAAGGAAGACATGTCTCATCACCTAACTCAGCAGTCCTGAGCCTGGTTCAATAAGATTGCCAGGCATTCTGATCAATATAAATAAAACTATGATAGTGCATAAGGGGGCAGCCCTTGAAGGTCTGTGTTTATCATCTCCACTAGCTGGAAAAAAGAAAACCTTAAGACTATATATTCATCCCAAGGCCTGGAAGGAATTCCATAGTGCCAAAAGAAGCCCATAAGACAAATTTGGTTAATTGCCTGCCTTCCATCATGTATGCAAAATGAACAAATGGAGTTTGGAGCAAGATAAGGATTCCGGCTAACAGACCTCCATACATATCTATGTTTGGTAGTAATGTCTGCACGAAGGGAGGGGTGAGCGGGGGGAAGCTGGCACCACCTTTATCTTTTGATCAATATGTAACTCCCTCTCCCCCACCCTGTCAACTGTATAAGTCCTTAGAAAAAAGGAATAGCTTTCTTGCCTTCTTTCACCACCCAGGGACCCCTGGCCACCTGGCCTCTGGCCACTTCTCTCTGGTTACCCAGCCTCTGGTTACCTTGTTTTTTGAACCCCCGCTTCTTACAACCCTTGTTTTTGTTTTCCCGTTAGAATTTAGCATTAATACATTTGGCCTGCATGGTAATAGGATTGCTGATCTGTATGTAATTCTTTACTGCATTAGCAAGAAGAATGGAGTTTGTCCTTTAATAAGGTGAGACTTTCTTGAAAACAATGTTGCCCAAATATGTTTCTCCATAATATATTTAGAACTAAATAAACCAGTTATTGGAGAAAATGGGAAAATAATCATCTTTTTTCTCTTCCTTGTGTATATTTTATTTTTAATCTCAAGATAAAACATTAATATATGTTATTGATTATGCTGTTACAATTGTCCCATTTCCCCCCCCCTTCATTCCCTCCCACCTGCATTTCCCCCCTTTAGTTCATGTCCATGGGTCATACATATAAGTTCTTGGGATTGTACATTTCCTATACTATTCTTAACCTCCCTCTATTGTCTACTCACGATTTATGCTACTTATTCTCTGTATCTTTTCCCCCATTTCCCCCTCCCCCTCCCTGCTGATAACCCTCAATGTGATCTCCATTTCTGTGATTCTGTTCCTGTTCTAGTTGTTTGCTTAGTTTGTTTTTGTTTTAGGTGTAGCTGTTGATAACTAAGTTTGCTGTCATTTTACTGTTCACATTTTTTATCTTTTTCTTAGATAAATGCCTTTAACATTTCATGTAACAAGGGCTGGGTGATGATGAATTCCTTTGACTTCACCTTATCTGAGAAGCGCTTTGTCTGCCCTTCCATTCTAAATGAAAACTTTGCTGGACAGAGTAACCTTGGATGTAGATTCTTTGCCTTTCATGACTTGGAATACTTCTTTCCAGCCCCTTCTTGCCTACAAGGTTTCTTTTGAGAAATTGTTTAGAGCTAACTATTTTAAGCTATGTAAGCAAATTATTGTGAAAGGTCAAGGAGACCCCTTAAGGGGGGAAAAACAATGTAGGCAGCAAAACTGGCTGAAACTAGACAGGCCCTCAAGGATATGGTCTCAGTGACCCATGATAACTAGAATAAAGTGTCCTTGCTTACAAGAAACTGAGAGGGTTTCAGAATAAAATTTCAGCATCCTGCCAGAACCTTGTGCTCTGCAAAGATAACCGCAACCTCCGCTTCTGTAAGCCTGCTTGCTTGCTGTGCGCAAATAAAAGAGCCAGGTTGTAAGCGCCAGGCGCGACTCCCATTTGCAGCCTCTTGCAGGCACCATGGGAGTTCGCCCCTGTGCAGGTAAAAATAAATTCCATCCCTTAATCATCAAGAGTCTCCTTTTGTTCTTTGCTCTCACATTCAGGATACAACAAAATCAACTGATAGTCTGATGGGAACTCCTTTGTAGGTAACTGTCTCCTTTTCTCTTGCTGCTTTTAGGATTCTCTCCTTCTCTTTAATCTTGGGTAATGCAATTATGGTGTGCCTTGGTGTGCTCCTCCTTGGGTCCACCTTCTTTGGGACTCTCTGAGCTTCCTGGACTTCCTGGAAGTCTATTTCCTTTGCCACACTGGGGATATTCTCCTTCATTATTTGTTCAGATAAGTTTTCAATTTGTTGCTCTGCCTCTTCTCCTTCTGGCACCCCTATGATTTGTATGTTAGAACATTTAAAGATGTCCTGGAGGTTCCTAAGCCTCTTCTCATTTTTTTGAATTCTTGTTTCTTCATTCTTTTCTGGTTGAATGTTCTTTCTTCCTTCTGGTCCAAATCATTGATTTGAGTCCCAGTTTCCTTCCCATCACTATTGGTTCCCTGTACATTTTCCTTTATTTCACTTGGCATAGCCTTCATTTTTTTCCTCTAACTTGTGACCATACTCAACCAATTCTGTGAGCACTCTCATTACCAGTGTTTTGAACTGTGCATCTGGTAGGTTGGCTATCTCTTCCTCACTTAGTTGTATTTTTTATGGAGCTTTGATCTGTTCTTTCTCTTGAGCCCTTTTTTTTGGGGGGGGGTCTCTGAGGGGCTGTTATGTAGTAAGTGGTGGAGCCTTAGGTTTTCACCAGGGTGGGGCAATCCACATAGCTGTGTTGTGATGCTGTATGTGGGGGAGGGGTCTGAGAGGCAAGAGTGCCACTTGTCCACTCTCTGCTGGATTTCAGTCACTTTCCCCACTATCCACAGGCAAATTGGGTCCTTCTAGTGCTGATTCCTGTGCGGATGGATTTGTATACATTCTAGGACCCTGTGGGTCTTTCCAATGAACTCTCCTGTGAGGCTGGGAATTTCTTCCACTGCTTCCTCAACCCCCAACAGTGTTTTCACTCAGAGCTTTGAGGCTTTATTTCCCAGTACCGGAGCTCTGGGTTCCTCAGTCTGTCTTGCTCCTCAGTTGTTCCTCCCAGTTTATCTGCACACAAATGTGGGACCACTCACTCCACCAGCAGGCACCTCACTGGGTCTGCCAGCCAGATGGGTCTTGCCTGCTCTGGTCCTCCAGCCACCACCTTGCCTCCAGTCCTCTCCACCTGGCTGCCCATCTTCACCTCTCCTACCAGTCTAGATGATATTTCTTCTTTAACTCCTTGGTTGTCGGACTTCCACACAGTTTGATTTTTTGTCGGTTCTGGTTGTTTTTTGTTTTTAAGTTTGTTATCTTTCTTTTGGTTGTGCAAGGAGGCACAGTGTGTCTACCTATGCCTCCATCTTGGCCAGAAGTCCTGGAGGTGTATTTCTTGAAAGTAAGAGTGGGTTGGCCAGGAAAAGAATCTATGTTTCTAAAGCTCATTAGATATGCTCATGAAAGTTAATCTAGGATATGCTGGTTGCTTACTTTTTAGTCATTATTGGAAATTAAAATTTCTAAAAGTTAAAAGTTCATATGAAGTTGGAAAAATTTGTATGGTTTTAGTAATAAAAGTCATAAGGAATGGAAATATAATTTTGAAGGACAGGGATTAAAAGTGAGTTATACTAAAGATTGTTATTTCTAAAGGGATATAAAAGTGTTAAAATTGCAAAAAGGTTTGCAAAGGTTGTGAAATTTTTAAATTTGTGAAAAAAGAAAGCTCAGGCTCTAGTACTTCTTTTCCACCTAATTTCCCTCTGGTAACGTTCTTTGATGACTCTGATGGTACCTAGAGTTGTTTTTATTACACTTTCTTTTCCCCTAATCAGTGTGGGGTAACCTACCTGTCAGCCATGGAATAAATCCTTCATGAAGATGTATTTTGTCAATGCTAAAATAGAAGGTAAGGCTGCCCTCTGATCATGGAGTCATCCTACACAACTGTCCACAGGTGACACCTGGCCCCAGCAAGTCAGGAACCAATCACCCCTGATGTCGGAAGGGACCCATTCCTTCCTCTTTGTTTGGTGCTCTTGTCATTGGTAGAGCCACCCTCAGGGCATGAGGTAAACACATCCATGGGTCAAATGGGTTTTCACTCACAAACATGCTTTCTTTTTCTCTGCCAGTGTGGCTCTCTCGTATGGGTAAACAAATCTATCTCTTTGTATTTCTCTGCTGGATTCTAATTCCCAGTCCTCAATCTGGAGCATATATCTTCTGTTACCAGGTTTCTGACCTGGTATAGTTCTGGGGGTCAAGTAGCCCTGCCCAGGCCCTTTCTTGCTTCTCAGTTCCTTGAATTGGAGCCAAGACTTTATTTCTACCACTCATTAATAGTCCTTAAAGCTTTTATTGAGAGTCTCAACAGGCCTTCTTGCTTGGTATTTAGGACCTTCCATCCCCTTTTCAGTCATCTTAAAGTTGTCAAAAGCAAATAAGAAAAATATTATACTTTCTCTACAACAATTAGTAATTCAAATTATGTGTATGGTCTTTATGTGTTCAGTCTTCATGCATGTAGTCTTTATGTGATATGTCTTTGTCTGTGTATTACATCTGGTATATTTTCTGCCTCTGGATGACATAAGTAGGGTGTAATATTTTATTGGCCTAAAGATATTAAGTACTTATATAAATTAAGCAGGATCCTATGTTCTGGATAAAATATTTGATATTAAACCCGGCTTTATGTTTAATTAATATCTTTTTCATCTATTACCTCTCCAAAATGTGTTGTTTCACAAAAAGTTTATGTTATAATCTTTTGGTTAAAAATGACAACCTTCCCAAAGTTTAAATTTAAAAACTGAGAAGTGACTTTGCATTATTCCCATGGGCCCCCAGAATACCTCAAGGATTTGTTCTCTCTTTAAATAAGAACTTTTTGAAGTCATTAGTCCTGTTTAATATGCTCAAAATTACTTGGGAAGCTTTGTCAAACAGAATAATAATAACTATTTTATTTGTATTCATATATTTTTATCAAAATATGTTTTCTAGAAATTTTAACCTGCCTCAAGGAGGAACTTGCAAAGATTCAGAATCAAGTTGAAATAGGGAGCTCTCAGGGGTAACAGGTGTCCTGTCACTGACACTGGACAAATCAAGAGTGATGATTCCTTATATAGACATGAAACAGTGGTACTCTAAGTATTTGTAACCCACACATTGGGAATTTATTAATTATTTCTAATGCTCAATGCACACTTCCAGTAAGTCCTGCCCAGTGTTTTAAAACCTTGCATACAGTTAGGTCTTTACATATATTAAGATAATGTGTTAAATCTAAAAATGTGGGCTTTATATTATTCTTTTATGTCATTTAATAGTAATTTTTCTTATCAAGAAGTTGCTATCTTAAAATATATTTTACAAAGAGGGAAAGTTCCTTATCAATTGCATTTTAATAATCTCTACAACAATGTTATTTGAAATTTGGTCATTTACAAATAGTCACTGTTTTACTCTGATGCACTTGCAAATGAATCTTTGGATAGGTTCATGAAAAGGACTCTAACTTACTCTAAATTGCAGGTATCAAAATGGGTCATGTCTTTAAAGTAAATGAAGATTTATAGCACCCTTAGACTGGGATGAGAGTAAAAGACAGAAAACTGTACTTGAATAATGATTAAAATTTAAAAAATGGAGAAAAGAAAAAAAAACAACTATAGCACCCTTAGAATAACCAGTTTCATGGAAATGCTAGCAGATAATTAAGACCAACAAAATAGGTTATATTGGACTTAATGAACTAAAGATAATTGTTATTTTTATGACTTTGTTAAAAATAGTGTTAATTTTAAATCTTTCCATATTCCAAATGTAAGAAAACTTGTTTTTTCTTATATCATGACTGCCATTTTACTCTTTTGAGCTTGTGCTCAGGACTGGAAATTAGTGGAAAGCAAGAATAGAAGCTGACTAACCAACGACTGCCTACAGCCACAGGCAGAAGATAACATTGGAACATACTGCAGCCTCCTGGTTAAAATGGTCCTCAACAGCCCAGGGGCCTCACAACAGCAACCTCACACCATTTTTTAATCCAATTATAATTCAGTAAATTATCAAGCCCCCACACCTCAATGCTGGTTTATATCTCTGCAATATTCCCCTCTTCTTTCTTGGAGAGTGAATAAAAGTTCTACTTTCTACATCTTCTGTTTATGAATTCTTGCACATCCTGCATCACCAACCCTACTTACAAAAGAGTTATTTTCAAATCCTTGACATTTGGGTAGCCATTCAAATGTCTGGAAAAAATGGACAAATTCATTTGCCCATATTTGATATGCTTTTTTCCACTTGGGTATATATTTCCAGTTTACTGGGAGCATACACCTTGGGTCATCTTTGAGGACCATAAAGGCCTAAATGTATGGAATCTCTGTCAGATTTCCGTGGGAATAGTAAAACAGCCCAGTTGCAAAACAGCATTGAAATTAATTGTGTCCTCAACTGGCCAAGCCTTGTCATTGCCCACTTTATTTTGAGACCAGGTTGTATTACAAAAGGAGAGTAGCCTTTTTCTTGAAAGAGCCAGGGTCAAATTCCTCCCAATTGGTGAGTATGAAGCCCAAAAGGGGACTCTTGAGGCACTGTGGACTGGTTCTCTGTCTACAGAGAGACAGATATGCAGCAAGCTGAGAGTTAGAGGTCTTCCTATAAATTTCTGGGTCGTTTTGGACTATTCTGAGTATAGTAGGTACTCTGTTAAACTATCCCTGAGGATTTCATGGAAGTTAATAATGAAGAAAATGTGGCTAGCAAATGTTCATTTAGTCTCAAAATTAGTTTCCTCTTGGGAGGTTCCTTCAAAATCATTATTTTCCCATCCTTCCAGTATCTGGTTTATGTAGTTCTTTTTTTTTAATTTTTTTTTCTTATTTTAATTGTTATTCAAGTACAGTTTTCTGTCTTTTACTCCTGTCCCAGTCCACGCCCCCCAGTGCTCCCCACCTCCCTCCCATTTCCACCCCCCTTAGTTTTTGTACATGTGTCCTTTATACTTGTTCCTATAATCCCTTCCCTTTTTCCCCTGAAATTCCCTCCCCTCTCCCCTCTGGTTTATGTAGTTCTAAATACATTCTGGAAAAAAATGTATTTGGGCATTATTGGCTTAAAGAAAGTTCACTCCCAGCAACTAAATCAGGACAGATTTGATTGGTAAAAAATATACTATGTTGGCCCATAAAATTTCCTACTTGGAAGGAAACAGGTTCTGATTTAAAAACAGCCTGGATAATTATCTCTACTATTTGTGTAGAATCTTACTATGAAGGAGAGTGACAGTTGCCAGATGTAAATGGAAGCTCAAATGAGTAAAGTGAAGGGATTAAGACATATGAATTGGCAGTCCCCAGTCAGTCACAAGTATGCCATATGAGAGGGTGGGATATTCAAACTTCTTTGTAAATTTAGACAACTCTACCAAAACACTGCCAAGTCTGACTTCAATTTGGGAGAGGTCTGACATTGAAGAGGGAGCCCAGACACAAATAATTCCCTCTGATCCAGCAACCTCATGTAAAAGGAATTAGGTCACAGGCTTAGAGGGTTCCTGAAAGGGACAGCCCACTAGAACAGGAATGGAATGGCCAAGAGATACCCAATCTGAGGGGGAGGCAGGGGGAGACTGAGCTGAAAAATGCCACTTTTCTTTCCCTGAATTGAGAGGCAGGCCCAATTTTCCTCAGGATTTAGCAGTTCCCAGGGCTCCAGGAGGAGAATATAGTGTTTTACAGTCTCAGAGAGGGGTGCAGTTTCTCCCTCTTTGTACCCTTGTTATTACATACCATGGGAATAGTGGAGCCAAGCCTAATTCCAAACAGGAATTTAATGCAGGACTTGGGTTAGGCAGGTATGGAATAGCATCATCCTCTGTTGAGTAATATTTATTTAAAAAGCCTGGCCTTAAGAGGTTAGAGTGCGGACCAGCTGGAAAACAAATACTGGGCTAGGGATGGGTGGTAGAGTGAGGTAAATTTGAATGAAAAGGCAAATTTAGGAGGCAGATGATGCGGACACCGGCTCATGGGGTCGTGGCATTATGGATGAGATGATACAAATTCACATGGACTACCGAGCCCTGTGGAGGAAAAGGGATGGTGCAGCTTCTCTCTCAAGAGGAGAGTGCACTGACCCTTGCCTTGACAAGCTTTTATTGCTTTTCTGGACACATTACATTGAGGATGGTCCTCATTTACTATGCACAGGTTCACTTTAGGTGGTTACCTTTTACAGAAAACAAAGGAGAGGATGCCGCTAATCACATCACAGAAGAAGGATATTTGCAAATGCAAAGGGAAAAGTGGCTGAACTGGTTACACTCATCCTTGAAAGGCTAGCATAGATTTTAGGAAGTCATTTAAAGATATGCAGTAAACATTTGCTGCCTGGATTCAGGGTGAGGGAGTTTTAGCAAAAAGCAAGTCTCAAAGCAGCCCAGGTACAATGCAGGCCTAATCCCCTATGGGAGAACACATTTCTGAGTGTGAGTGTGTACTGGACCTCACTTTCCACTGGCCTTTCCATGTGGGAGCTGGGCCCACACCACACAGAATGGTCTCCTATAGAACGTGACCTAGAATTCCCACTGAGGGTTAAAACCTTTTCTGCTCCTTTTGGGAACTAAACCTAAGGAGCAGATCAAGACAGTGATGGTAAAGATCAAGTTGGAGAATAATATTGTAGTTAAGAGATCTATCTGTGGGTCAGACTTCCTGGTCACCCAGTTTGTATTGTGGCCAGGCCTTGTTGCGATAGAAAATCAAGTGTTTGGACTTGACTTTGTTAAGTCCCAGATCCTTCAAGTTCTTAATTAGACATCCCATTAGAGAATCCTTCTGAGAGTTTGATTGAGAATTGCCCATGGTGAAAACTATGAAGAGGTGAAAAGAAAAGGAAAGGATATCTCAGGGATGAGAACAAATCATTGGTGAAGGTTTGAGAAGGACATCCCCAACTCAAAAAACCTAGAGATCTGTGGCAGAGCTGGGATCCAGGCCAAATTTCAAAGAACTTTCTCAAAACTAGGTGTTCCTGAGCTCCATGACAGACTGAATTAGCAGGGATACAGTTGAAGGCATTCTTCCAAGCTGAAACCTTGGGAAAGTGATAGACCCAGTACCAGTGTTGTATAGGATGTTTTTCTCCCAAGACTCAGACTTTAATCCATTGCTGGCCATGAAGATGGGTGAGGAGGAGGAGGCTGCCTGCAGAGTCTGGAGAGACAGAGAAGGATTAGAATCCCTTTTCCAAACCTCACAGAAATAGAGTTAGGGGGTTAGCCCAGGTTAAGCTTCCACTGCCCACTGCTAGTCTCAGGAGTTCAGAGGAGAGGGAGAAATAGAGAATGTCCCTGTGGGTGTTTGGTGACTTGGACTCTGAAAGAATTCACAAGAGGAAAGTGTAGAGAGTAAAGATTTTTTTTTTATTTTTTAAATATTGTATTTATTTTTTTTAGAGAGACAACAAGGAGAAAGAGAGACATCAATGTGTGATTGCCTATCACTCACCCCCTACTGGGGACCTGGTTCAGATCCCAGGCATGTGCCCAATTGCCACTGGGAAACTGATTCCCAGTTTCATGGAATCAAACTGGCAACCCCTTGATTCACAGGCCATCACTCAATTCACTGAGCTATACCAGCCAGTGTAAAATCTTTACCACAGTAAAGATTGTATTCACTCTCCAACAAAGAAGAAGGGCATGGTGTGGAGGGATACACCAGCATTGAGAAGTGGGGTCTTTGAGCTTTTATTTAATAATTGGATTTAAAAAGTGTGGGGGAGGTTGCTGTTGTGAGGCCCCTGGGCTGTTGAGGGTGTTGTATTGGGAGGCTGCTGTTTGTTCCAATGTTATCTTCTACCTGTGGCTGTAGGGAGTAGTTTGTTAGTCACCTTTTATTCTTGCTTTCTAGCAATTTCCAGTCGTGGAGACAAGCTCAAAAAAGTAAAATGGCAGTCATGTTTAACAAGGTCATAGGCTTACTAGGCATATAGTACATCAATAGCAAATGGTGCCAGCTTTATCCTTTCATCTTTGTTTTAAGAATAGTCTTTACAGGGCCACAAGTGTGGTTCCAGGACATCAAAGCCCACTAAATCCTTTTACCTTTCCAAAACCACTATTTATCCTTAAATCTTATGGAAGGGGTGTCAAACTCATTTTCACCAGGGGCTACATCAGCCTTGAGGTTGCCTTCAAAGAGCAGAATGTAATTTTAGGACTGTATAAATGTAACTACTCCTTAACTAGGGGCAAGGAGCTTGGCACTGCCATTGGGTAGAAACAAGGTGCTGGGCCAGATAAAACAAGGTAGAGGGATGAATTTGGCCCATCAGCCTGGTGTTTGCCACCTGTGTCTTATGGGTAATTGGCTTTATGAAACCAAAGTCCTTCAGGGGAAAGCTTTTCTTTTCCTACATTTTGGCAATGCAGACACCTGGTCTTCAAGAGCTCTTCTCTAGGCCATCATTTAAAAATACACATTTGGGGAGATAATTCTTATGAAAAGGGGCTAATCTTAGCTATAGCTGAGCAAATCAATAATTTATTTCAGCTATTCCTTTCTAAATTGGTGAATTCTGATGCAAGTAATTGAGTGTCCAGGTATTATGAAATACTGAAACAAGGGTTGCTAGACCTGCTTTTGGCTTTTTATTACAAATAAATTGTTTAGTGGATTTGGAGTTGTAGATAAATGCTTTGTGCTTCATTGGAGGTGTGTTTCTTAAGAGTGAGAGTGGCATTGCCAATAGAGGAACCTATGTTTCTAAAGGTCATGAGACGTGTTTGTCACAATGTAGTAGAAAATTAAAAGTGTACTTAGAGATTGAAGCTCGCACTCTGCATCAGCCCCTGGTGGCTCCCTGCTGGCTTCCCGGCTTCAGACTGTCACCCGTTGGCTAGTTAATTGATTCCCTGCCCCAGGCCCTGGATGCTCCCCTGCTGTTTCTTTGTCCTGGGCCACTCCCCTTCCTCTCCTGTGTCCTTGGCTTTTACAATTCTGTATCTCCTGCTTGTGCCACGAGACCTCTCCCCTCCCCACTTTGTTGCAAAGGTATTTAACCACCCACCTGACCCCTCCTCAGTGCCCAGA
>PVKM010046374.1:0-11717 GCA_004027735.1 Carollia perspicillata
ATCAGAAAGAAGCAGAAACCCTGAATAGACCAATAACAGCTAATGAAATTGAAATGGTAATAAAAAAACTCCCAGCAAACAAAAGTCCTGGACCAAATGGTTTCACAGGTGAATATTGCCGATGATTCAAAGAAGAAGCCTTCTCAAACTATTGTGAAAATTCAAGAAGAGGGATGAGTTCCAAGCTCTTCTTATGAGGTCAGTATTATCTTAGTTCTAAAACCAAGTAAAGACCCAACAAAGAAAGAAAATTATAGGACAATGTCCCTGATGAACATAGATGCTAAAATCCTCAACAAAACATTAGCAAACCAGCTCCAGGAATATATTAAAAAGATCATACACCATGATCAAGTGGGATTTATCCTGGAGATGCAAGATAGGTATAATATTCACAAATCAATAAATGTGATATATCACATAAACAAAAAATAAAAATCACAAGATCATATCAATAGATGCAATAGGAGCATTTGATAAAATACAGCATCTATTATGATAAAAACTCTCAGCAAAGTGGGAATAGAGGGATCATACCTCAACATAATAAAGGCCATATACAAAAACCTACAGCCAACATTGTACTCAATAGTCAAAAACTAAAAGCATTTCCCTTAAGATCAGAAACAAGTCAGGGATGTCTGCTTCCCCTACTCCTATTCAATGTAGTTCTGGAAGTCCTAGCCACAGCAATTAGACAAAAAGAAGAAGTAAAAGACATACAAATTGGAAAGGAGGAAGAACTGTCTTTTTTCAAAGACAACATGATATTGTACATAGAAAACCCCATAGACACCACAAAAATAGTACTAGACCAAATAAATGAATTAGGCAAAATAGTACAATACAAAATCAATACTCAGAAATTGATGACATTTTTATAGATGAATAATGAATTATCAGAAAGGGAAACTAAGAAAAATATTCCATTTGCTATTGCAACAACAACAAAAAAATAAGATACCTAGGAATAAATATAACTGAGAAGGTAAAAGACCTGTACTTGGAAAACTACAGAACACTGAAGAAAGAAATCGAGGAAGATACAAATAAGTGGAAGCATATACCATGTTCATGGATTGGAAGAATTAACATCACTAATATGTCCATACTACTCAAAGCAATCTATAGATTCAACATAATTCCTATTAAAATACCAATGGCATATTTCACAGATCTAGAACAAATATTTCAAAAATGTATGTGGAGTCCAAACAGACCCTGAATAGCCTCAGTAATCTTGAGAAAGAGAAACAAAGTTGGAAGATCACAATACCTGATATCAAACTATACTATAAGGCCACTGTAATCAAAACAGCCTAGTAATGGCATCAGAACAGACACATGGATCAATAGAAGATAATTGAAAGCTCAGAAACAAACCCAAGATTCAATGGTTAAATAATATTTGACAAAGGAAGCAAGAGTACACAGTGGAGTAAAGACAATCTCTTCAATAATTGGTGTTGGGAGAACAGGACTGGTACATATAAAAAAGTGAAACACACCATCAACTTATACCATACACCCCAAAAAACTCAAAGTGGGTGAAAGACTTAAATATAAGTTGCAATGCCATAAAACTCTTAGAGGAAAACAGAAACAGTAAAATTTCAGACATCTCATGTAGTGATATTTTTGCTGATATATCTCTTAGGGCAAGGAAAATAAACAAATGGGACTATATCAAATTAAACAGCTTCTGCACAGCTGAAGAAACCATCATCAAAATGAAAAGGGAGCCCACTACATGGGAGAACATATTTGCCAATGATAAATCAGACAAGGGTTGAATCTCCAAAATATAGAGAGAACTTATATGACTCAATATCAGAAAGACAAACAATACAATTAAAAAATGGGCAAGGGACCTGAATAGATGCTTCTCCAAGGAGGACATATAGATGGGCCATAGATCTATGAAAAAATGTTCAAAATCACACGCCATCAGAGATGCAAATTAAAACTACAATGAGACATTGCCTCACAACTTCCAAACTGGCTATCATTAATAAATCAATAATGAGAGCTGGTGAGGATGTGGAGAAAAGGGACACTGTTGCTGAGAATGCAACTGGTGTAGCTACTGTAGAAAACAGTATGGAGTTTCCTCAAAAAATTAAAAATGGAACTGCTTTTGACCCTCTAATTCCACTTCTGGCAACATATTCTAAGAATCCCAAAACACCTGTTTAAAAGAATATATGCACCCCTATGTTCATAGCAGCACTATTTACAATAGCCAAGACATGGAAACAGCCTATGTACCCACCAGTAGATGAGTATATAAAAAAGCTGTGGTACATTTATGCAATGGAATACTACACAGCAGTGAAAAAGAAGGAATTCTTACCTTTCATGATAGCATAGGTGGAACTGGAGATTATTATAAGTAAAATAAGCCTGTTAGTGAAAGACAAACACCATAAATGGAATTTAATGAACAAAATTAATGAATGAGCAAAATATAATCTGAGACATAAGAACATGGAATAGACTGACAACTGTAAGAGGGGAGGGAAGAAGTGGGGACTGATTGAAAGAAGGTGAAGGGATTAGTCAAAGAACATATATGCATGACTCATGGATATGGACAACAGTGTGGGGATTGACTGGGAGCAGGGTGGGCTCGGTGGAGTGTGGCACAGGGGGAAAATTGAGACAATTGTAATAGCGTAAACAATAAAATATTTCTAAAATAGTCCCATATCTATTAAAATAAAAATAACGTATGGTTCTTTTTGATAAACATAAAAAAAAAAACCCACCTCATGGCCCTAGCTGGGTGCCTCTGTTGGCTGGATCATTTTTCCCTACACCAAAAGTTTGCAAGTTCCATCCTTGGCCAGGGCAACTGATGGATGTTTCTCTCTCATAGATGTCTGTCTGTCTCCTCTCTCTCTCCTTCACCCATTCCTCTCTCTCTCTAAAATCAATTAATATATTGATTTTATATTAATAAAATATAAATCAATTATATTTTGATTTGCTGATATATCTGCAATTAATTCTCAGGTGAGGATTTTTAAAACACCTTTATTTTCTCCTTCAATATCATTTAAGCTAAATCAAAAGTCTTCACCAACAACAAACTAAACGATATCCTTGCTCAATTCTGATATGTCCCCTTTAAGTCTCACCTTCCTCTCCTACATTTAAAAGCACACTCTAGAAAGATAAATTTGGGGAGAAAAATTGAGGTCATGTCAGCTATTTTTGAATATCTTCAAGGACTGCTTATAGAAAAGGGAACAGATTTTTCTTCTGGAGTGCCATTGACCAAGAGATGGAAATTATGGAGATGCAGAACTTTGCTGAACAAAGGAAATCTGTTTTGCTGTTAAGTTTTCTTAGTTCATGGAGACCATGCATATACACACACTCACACACATTCACCTGTGCATGCACAGACACAGCACCAACAACAAACCTATATTTTGGTTTTATTCTTTACTGTTTCCTTTATGGTCCCAGGTTTATCATTCCATAAGCATCTGAATACTTGTTAGGATCTGACCAAAAGCTGAAGCATCATTGATGTTTCCCTGAAAATCTGTTTGTTCATTATGATGTAAAGAATAGTGCTTCTGTCATTTTTGTCCTCAACAAAAAGGGTCCTAGTCTGAACTGGATGGTGTAGTGAAAAGCATCAGGAATTAACTTCCAAATGAATAGTTATCTGGCTTCTTTTATTTTTTTGTCTATTTTCTAAGTGCATAAGCCTTGCTGTCCCTTGCTTCCAGACATGTAATCACACTCAAAAGCCGATAGACTAAAGACACAAGTTCCTAAGGGCTGTGATTCCCCCGCAAATCCAGAAAATTTCACCCTGCCTCCTTTAGCCTAGATTCTTACAAAAGTCCAGTGGCCGCTCAGGAGTTGGGGTGGCTAACAGGGAAGGTCTGGTTTGCCAGTTACACTTCGGACAATGGAGAGGTTTGTAGTGAAGAGTGAAAAAATGAGAAATAGAAGGAAATCTGAGTGTCCTCTTCTCTCCCCATCAAGTAGAAGAGACAAGCAGAGAGTGCTCATAAATTATTTTCATGGCTGTGATTCTTTCTGGGGATCTCCAGGTGGAATGGAGTTGAATTCATGAAGACAAGACTCAGGGCCAAAGGAGGAGCAGACAGGGAAGGGGTGTGGTAGAGACAACTCTGCAGGAAATAAGAGCCAGAAAGACAGTGAAAAAGCCCAGAGGAGGGAGGGTGTCTGAGGCTAAGCCTTGGGGTGATTCTGTCTCTTAAGTCTTCTCACATCTTCCTACAATGCATAAGAATGATGTTCCTACCCAAAACACCATTCTTTTAGGATGATGCTTGGTTTGTTAAATGCTTTCTCTCCAAGTAGGGGGAGAAGTGGAAAGAGTTTAAGAAGGAATCTTGCTGAGAAGGTGAAACCTATATTTCAAATCTCTCTCTTGCCTGGGAGCAGATGCTAAATCTCCACTAATTGCAGACCTTCCCCCAATCCCTGGGTTGTGCCTAAATTTGAGGGCTTTCTAAGTGCTGAAATATTAATGGAGAGTCGAGGAAGGGGGAGTAGTTGTCCTTTATCTTCATCTGTCTATTGCTGGCATCCACACAGATGCCTTCCTTCCCATCTGGCCTCCCACCAAGAGTCTGCTCAGCTGGCCCCCTGTCTGTCTGCCCAGGCACCTCACTCAGCCAGCTGTCTACTGCTGAGAGGTGGGGCTTGGTGCCAGGGGACTCTGTCAGGCTTACCCTATGCTTGTCTCCTCCCCCAAGCCCTTGAAGCCAGGTGCAAATCTCTGTGTTCTCTGATTCCCCCAAACCCACCTTGATTTCTATTGTTCCTCTTCCCAGGACTGGGATGGGGACAGAAAGTCAGGAAGCAGAGCTCCTTCTCAGGGATGCAGATATGTTAAGTCTCATGCTTTCCTTGCACCCTTCCTATGTCCTGGTCTACAGAACCTGTAGTCTGGGGTGAGGAAAACCAATTGTGATTGATCCTACATCCTTCAAAAACTACATGGTTTTTTGGTATGCTTCGTGTTCTTAAAGGCTTTGGTGTAAGTTTTTAGAATGTAGAAGCCAAAATTTTTATAATTTTGTTTTCCTGCTTCCATCTCATAATCCTTCCTTGAAACAGCTTTATATAGAACAATTTATCTGAGGCCTGAATGGGAGGAAGGTTCTGGATGTAACTGGAACTCTAGCAAAATACCAAGTTACAATGTCTTACTAAGATAGCATAGAATGTAGACTTATTCTAGAAGTAGTGTGGGAAACAGTGATGTGTTTGAAAAGGAAATGGAGGGGAGAAATTCTGGAGGCAGGTGTCTCCATTCAGGAGCCATGAAAAAGGTCTAAGCAAGAGATGATTATGGCTTAATTTAAATAGTGGGATGGGAGAGAAACAAGGAGATTTGAGGTGTACAGGACCTAGTGTCCACAAGATTTGGTCACTTATTATATGTGGAAAGTGAGGGAGTGCATGGGGTCTAGGATGACTTCAGTGACCAGAAAGACAGGATGCCACCAACCAAATCAAGCAGTGCAGGAAGGAGAACAGGTGTGGGTGGTACACTCTGCAAAACAAGAGGCTAACTGATGTAGTGGAAAGAGCGTGGTCTCTCTATTACTATGTGACAAACCACAAATTTCATGGCTTAAAACAACACAATATTTATTATTTCAAAGTTTTGGTGGGCTAGGAATCTGTGCAAGGCTTAGCCAAATCCTGTACTTTAGGGTTTCTCATAAGGCTATAGTTAAAGTGTTGACAGGGCTGAGTTCTCATCTAAAGGCTCAGCTGGAGAAGAATCAGCCTCCAGTCTCACTTACATGGCTGTTGGCAAGACTCAGTTCCTCGGGATTGCTGGACAGAGGTTCCTCTCAGTTCCTTCCCAGGTGGGCTTATCCAACACGGTGACTTGCTTTGTCAAAGACAGCAAGGGAAAGAGTCAATAGAGGCAGCCTGCTAGTAGGGTGCAAGTTACTGTCCCTTATAACCTAATCCTGGAAGCAATATACTATCACCTTTGCCAAATGCTAATCACTGCAAGTAAGTTACTAGTCCCATCCACAAGGACATGGATCCCTGGGTGCGGGGATTATCAAGGATCATCTTAGAGCTTACCTGCAACATTCAGACAGACCTAGAACTGAATTTTTCCCTCTGCCACTCAGTTGGCAGTAATTTTCAATAAGCTTTTTGACTATCCTAAACTTGTTTCCTCATCTACAAGAGGGATATTATTATCTATCTCATTGGGTGGTTTGTAGCTTGAATAAGACAACGTATGCAACAAGCCTAGCATGTTCTCTTTCCCCTTTGCCATGTTAACAGCTTTCCAGATGACTCTTTCTTCATCAGCCTGAGGCTCAGGGTGATGACTTTGGCAGTGAGTTGGACCTGCCTCCACCCCAACTGAGCATGAGTGAGAAATGAACCTTACTGACTGTAAGTCACTAGGATTTGGGGATGGGTGTTACTGCAGTAAAATATAGCCTGTCTTGACCAATAATCCTCCAAAATGGGTCCACATTCTGTCAGTTTACTGTCGGTTCCTTTACTTTGAGTGGTATACTGCATTTCAAGCCCCACCAGCTGCTTTTTATACTGGCTTCATTTCTTAATATTGTCATTTGGTGCCACAACAACAAGTTCAGGTTTCTTTCCACATTACCATTTGCCTGAAAGTCCAGTTTGGGTTTGGGGCAGAGAGGATGTCTCAGACAAGGACTGTCATTTCCCAGCCAGTCTTTGAGGCATCCTGCTCCAGCAGGCTGAGTAATTTGCTAGAGACTAAAGGGATGGGGAGGGGATGAAATGTCACCAGCAAGCAGAAAACATGCTCCCATGATTTCTTCTGTGTCTGGCAAGGTTTTTAATTGTTTCTGAAGAAATCAACTGACTGATGTTAACCATATGGAACTGTTAAAATGTGGGGTGACAGAATAAATAATACAGTTGGATCATGTTTCTTCAGTTGCCTGTAAAATGGCATGTAATTTGTAAAACAAAAATGGTGCTTAAAGCAACAATCACAGCAAGCTTCTTTATTTGAAATTCCTCTCAAATTTTTTCCCAAAACAATTCTGCATAGATGGCACCCATTAAAATACTCCCTTTTAAAGGCATTCGGTAAAGGACTGTTGCACTTGCAATTATTTTTTATAAACCTATTTCTCTGCCCAATCCCACTGATTATGGGGCCCTGCTCCCTTCCAGTCTTCATGTTATGTAGCATTTATTTTTCCTTCTAGAGCTCCAGGGGTCTCTGTTTGGTCACTGGCTCTGAACAGTGGGAGATTCTGGTATCTGTATATAAACTTTTCAGACGTTATTCTTTTATATTGGTTTTACAAAGCTTTCATTTAGGAATACAGATTAAACCCACATACATAAAAGATATATTTGGATTATATATAACTATATATAGTTTGTATATATAAATAATAGTTAAACTAGATAGGCTGTATGAAACAGATTTAAATAACACGTGAGTTCACGTATAGTATGATTCTGGCACTGAGATCAATCCCTTCCTGGAGTGAAGTTTTAGTTTTGCTCTTGTTCCAACGGCTCTTCTTTTATGGCCCTGGATGCATTTCTCTGACTCTTGTTAGACACTTTGTATTCTACAGTGGTCCATTTCAGACATCATGAGGATCCAGATGGCACATACTTGGATCACAGGTGCTGAACTCACTACAGAGGGCTTTCTGCGTGTCTGTCTCTGCCTCTCTGTGTAGTGGCTCAAAGTTTAGGTTTTTAATGCACCAGAGACTTAGAGGCTTTCAATCTGAAGGACTGAAGTAGGTTTTCCACTATTTGGATTTTTCTAGTCCTACTGCATGAACCAGTGGGGACCCTGAAATTACAGCAACCCAGCTCCCGTCCGTGCAGACATCCTCCGCACAGGGCTTCTCTGACTTCCGTGTACTCAAGGGCCACTGAGGGGACTTGTTAACAGTACAGAGTTCTAGATTCCACTCAGACTACTGAATCAGGCTATCTGAGAGTGGTGTTCAAAATTTTGCCTTGTAAAATAAACCATTGATATGATTTAAAGGCTAAGACCCCTCAATGAAAAACACTATGTATAAGATGCCTTTCCCTGTGATGTGAATGTCTTAAAGGATTCCCCAACTTCGGTTGGGAAATAAATACATCCCCCAACACTCAAAAGCGCTTTTTCTTAGATGGTTTTCTTGCTCCACCTTTCAAATGCACTCCACTAAGTTCCTGTTGCTCCATTGGGTGCTGGGCCCACTTAGCCCAACAACGGCGACAATGTCTGTGGCTTTTGGGCTAGGGTTCCAAGATCAGTGAAATCCACCATTTTATCCCAGCTGACTGGTGTCTAGGAGGGTCAACTTTTGGAAGATATTTTTTTTATGTCTGTCAAAGGTTATTTCCAAATAAATAGCCAACAAGATTATAATCTCCTTAAAGGCGGCAATAAAAAAACTCCCTGCGATAGCATTATAAAATTATAATAGCATTATAAAATTACCTGTGATAGCATTATAAAATTACCTGCGATATGGTGGTAATTTGAAAGCCCTTTCACTATAACATGCTTAGAAAGCTTAGGTAAAATATGATAAATATTCTCAACTGTAAAGGTGAGCATGAAAGTAAGAGAAATACTTGGAGGCCCAAAACAAAGAAGTTAAAAACCTAAGCTCAGAAAGTATTTGCCAATTTCACAACCAAGAAACATGGTTTTACTGGCTCTGTGGGGACAAAAACATGATCTCGGCCCTGCAAAAGTCAGGCATGACACTGAGCATGCCACATAATGCTGGGGCTCTTAGAGGTGCCCAGTAAAAGAGTAGGATAGAAATCATTTGCCTCATCCTGGGGAGTGAGAAACAAATGTGTCTGTCTTGACCAGGGTTCTGAGTGAGTAAAAACATCCCCTCAAAATTAGTGACCACAGACCGGTTAGCGCGTGGGTTTAGATTCACATTAATACTAGAGAGTCCTGGAAATTCCAAAGCAGAAATTAATATAAAGCAATCCCAGGTTTATAATAGTACCAGGCATTTAGCAGAAGAGAAAAAAGAGTCCTTCCTGGAGCGATAAAATTTCAATCCAAGATTCAGAGGATTCTCATAAATAAAGCTCAGTTAAATTTGTCCTGCAATACCAAATTACAAACATGCGTAAGCAGGCCACTATTGGCAGGGGCAACAACCAGGAGAAGGAAGGCTCAACCTCTTCCCCAAGAACTCCAGGGAATGGAATTATCAGATATAGGACATAGAAAGTAATTATATTTAAAATATGTAAAGAAAATAAAAGATAAAATTCAAAGTATAAGACTGTGACATAACACTTTCAAAAAAAACTAGAAAGATTCAGGAAAAAAAAAAAACAAATAGAATTTCTAGGACAGAAAAACAAAATGGATGGCATTAAATTCTCAATGAATGAGTTAGTAACAGAGTAGAGATAAATGGAATAAGAATTATTAATCTAGAGGACAGAGCTGAAGAAATCACTCAGAACGTGATTCACAGAGAAAAAGAGAGAGAAAGCAGGGATGGAAGCCACTTTGCCCCTGGTGGTTCCAGACCTTCATTTTCCCACTCTCAGTGGTCATTGAGGGTAGTTAGAGTGGTTAGTTTTAGGATGCCTTGGCTCCACAGAAGGAAGTGGGTAAGAAAACAATTATGACCTGATATCATAAGGTCTATGGTAAGATACGTAAAAGGACCAAGTAAGCAATGTGAGTGGGGTAATTCTTTTTTGTTCTCAACTGAAGCCCACTACCTAGAACAGCAGCTGTAATATATTATTTGCTCAAATCATGTTGAATGATTACAGATCTAGGAATGCTTGTCCTACTAACTCTACTTCCTCCCGTGAGGTTCTTCATGAAGCTATATCAATAAGGAGCAATGGGCTAGACCAAGCACCTTACATGGGTAATATCATTTAATGTACAACTTTATGAGCTAGAAAGTTTTGTTTACCTTATTTTACAATGAGAAAAACCAAAAGCCTTGATAAACTGATAACTTGCCCAAGGTTACGTATGTACCTGACAGAAGCAAACTACAAACACAAGCAATCTGACCCCATCCACACCATCCGCACCTGGGCATATGACCTTCTAACTCACTGGTAAGCACTGGTGAGTGCTGGTGAACATGACTCAGTTACTGTCCAACCAAAATTATATGCCCAAGTGGCCTGTCCTCAATGCCTAAAATTCTACCACTTGAATGCCTTTTGTTCTTAGGAACTTATCACACTTAAACTGCAAACAGGGCTAGAACAGTGGTTCTCAACCTTTGCTCGCACATCGGCATCACCTGGGGAGCATTACAAAATACTGACACTTGGGGGCCACTGCCAGAGCCTGATTCAACTGGTCTGAGATATAACCTGGGCACCAGAATTTCTTAAAGTTCCCCAGTTAATTCTAAGGTGCAGGCAAGGTAGAAAAGCACAGCTCTTGAAGCAGAAGCATGTTCTGTCATGAGGGTGGTCAAGGACATGAAGGATGAACAGCACTGATGAAAACTTACAAATGCTTCATAATTTCATTTAGTCTGCACCTGGCTATGGTGATTTGGTAGGTGTCTTGTGAATAAGCTTTTCTGAGATAATACATCACATTCATCTTTGTAACTGTTAGCCCAAAGTCTAAGAAATTAAAAGGGAACGATGTTTGTAGAGAGAACGTAGCACTCTGGAAATAATCATTCCAGCTTCAGTTCAATTCCTTAAAACACAACCGTTGAAGGCTTCATTCTTCATTTTCATTTGTGTCACTTTGGAAGTGAGCAGAGGAGAAGGTCAGGCTGGAGCAGTGAGTTAAAATGATATATTAATGATAATGTACGTCATGAAACATCTTCAAGCATATTGGCACTTTGGTGCCCATAATAACCGTAAAGATTAGCATTGTTTTTGCCATTTCACCAATGAAGGCACTGAAGTGTGGAGAGATTGTGGTGTGTCTGAAGTCACACAGCTACCAAGTGTGCAAACTCCAGTTAAGCCGAGACCTCTAGATCCCACACTATTGTAACGCCCAAAGGAGGGAAGGCTGACTCCCATTACACTTGACCCAGTGTTCCAACTGACAAGTTCCTGGATTCCCATGAATGATTCACACTTATTCAATTAATACTCCTTTCAGTACACAGTGGGTGGAGAAGGTAAAGAGTAGCTTGAGTTACAACATGTCACCTTTCTCTGGCATAACTTCCCGATATCCCTGGTGCCTCCCCCAGGGTTTCCATCTCAGTCACCAGCTCCACTTTGCCTCCAAGAATCATCCTGGATGCAGACCTCCTTTTATTCCTTACCCTCCTACCAATATATTATGTTTTTTGCCTTATAACTGTTCCATCTCTAGGACCAACACTATGCATGCTGAAGTGACCATCATGTCATGCCTGAACTGCTATCTCCCCCAAGGGAGGGGAGAGTCTCCCCACTCTGCTACATATCTATTATATCCATACTTTAACAGACCTTCAACTTGATCTAAAGAGAGACAGAGAATCATGGGGACCTTGGATTTCCACCTCCCCACAAGCGTTTTTCTTACACAGTTTACCCTCTATCATTTCTAGTTACTTGGAAGGGTACTGGACTTAAAACCAGAATAACTGAGCTATGCCCCTGTTACGTCACTTAACAGTACATTCTAAAATTCTTTGACAAACATCTACTGAATACCCACTACATTCCAATTCTTATACAGAAATTTAAAATACCTGACATTT
>PVKM010046375.1:0-11716 GCA_004027735.1 Carollia perspicillata
ACAGAACTCACAGTTAATACCTCCTGAGGTGAGACTTTGGTCAATGGAAGATGAATACCATTAGATAAATTCTTCCCATTTTCTCCCAGATAGGCTCTCCTGAGATGGAGTTTATATAGCCCCATGCAGTCAAGCAAGCTGTCACATTTAGCAGCTTGGCAACACATTTTCATATTGGCCCTCCCTCCCTTTCTCCTCCCTCAGTCTGGTTTTGTACTCCCTAATACATTCATTAATAGTGCACAGGGCTCTGCTTTCTCAGTAACCCAGTTTAAGACATTCCACCACTTCAAAAAAAGTATGTGGCTTGTATATTACAAGGGAAATCCCACAGCCCATTAAAATGCAAGCTGTTATTTCTGCTTTCTTTTCCTTAATTGAAAGACCTCAGAGATAGCAGAATAAAATCAAAACCTTACTGTCACTGCTTCCTCACTTACCACTTCTCCTAACCCATTACAAATACCAATTTCCAGAATAAACAGCCTCAAATGAGATCTTCCTATTAGCATCCATGCACTATTTCAGCTTGGCAATGAGAATGGTCTGAGGAAAGAATGCTGAGTGACTAGTTCTTCTCTTTCTCCAGGCTGTTCATAGTCCCAGAGCTCTCTTTCCCACCAGCGCTCAAATTCAGGCCCCACAAGACTCCACCTGTTATACGTAAGAAGAGCAATGCTCAACATTTCAAAGCTATGATATGAGGTAAGACTGGCACTGCCTATCACACTGAAATGTCAGTAATCACTTCGCTTTATATAACATGAGTCTCAAAAGTCAAATTACTCGCTATATAGTTCTTTCTTTTTCCAACATGGGAAAAAGTAAAAAATGGAAAAAAGAAGTATAAGACAGTCACTCAGATATATCACTAAGATTAGCTGCTCAGATAGTATCTTAAAACTGTCTTATTTTTCATAAAAAATATCTATATTATGTTTGCAAATTAAGTTACTCATATAACCAAAGCAGAAAATAAAGTATGCAGTTAATGTATAAGAAACTTAGCAGGAAGCTTATTTATTTATTCAACTAAGATTTATTGCATATCTACTACATATTAATCATTAGGAAAACAAACCAAGAAAGACAGCCCCTGCTCTGTGGACACTGTATAGTCTAATACAGGAGACAGGGGAAACTCAACTGATAACACAAGAACCCCATCCTTATAACTGCAATAAGGAGACTGAGGAGCCAGAGAAGGTGTCGTGGAAGAAGAAACATTAAAACTGAGACCTGATGAGCAGTGATCAGTCGTGGGAAAGGGGTGAAAGACAGTAGAGGTGGAAGGCACTTCAAACGGGGAGAACAAAACACGTGAGGGTCCTGCGGCAGCACGGACTGGGGCAGTTTTGAGGAACAGAGGCCTCTGTAACTGGTGTTCACTGAGTAACAAGGCAGATTTGTTGGAATTTAGGCTGTAGAAGTACACAGAAAGAAAAGACCAGATTGATCACACAGCTTTATAGTACTGGTAATGTTAGAAATTGTAACACTGGTAATGATAACATTAAGGATTTAAAAAATAGTAAGATATCAATTTTCATGTTATGAAAATATAATTTTAGGATATAATTCATAAAAATTTGTGGCTAGTGCCCTGGCCGGTATAGCTCAGTGGATTGAGCACAGGCCTGCAAACCAAATAACCACGGTTCGATTCCCAGTCAGGGCACAGGCCTGGGTTGCAGGCCAGTTCCCAGCAGGGGACGCACGAGAGGCAACCATACATTGATATTTCTCTCCCTCTCTCCTTCCCTTCCCCTCTAAAGATAAATAAATAAAATCTTAAAAAAAAATCGTGACTAGTGAAGTTTCCAAACTGAAAATTAGAGAAGGTTTATAGCTATGGCTTATAGCTAAGTTTACTAAGTCCAAATGAAACACCACTATTCTATTTTCTCACAGTTCTGTAATGATTTCTGTTTTAAAGCATAGATCGATTCACTGGGTCAGTACTGTAAATAATACTGAAGAAATTCTGTACTGTTACATCTGGTAGTGATATTACTGCCAAAGCAAATTTATCCCATCTTTTTTTTTCAATTTTTTTCACTGTGGTAAAATATACAAACATAAAATTTATCATCTCAAGCACTTTTAAGTGTATAGTTCAATGGTATTACATACTTTCATAATGGTATCCAACCATTACCACCATTTACCTCTGTAACTCTTGTCATCTTGTAAAACTGGAACTCCACACCTATTACACAGTAACTCTCCATTTCTCCCTCCCCCGTTCCTGGAAAGCACCATTCTAGTTCCTTTCTCTGTGAGGTTGACTAAGCACCTCATATAAGAGGAATCATAAGTATTTCTCTTATTGTGAAAATTGTAAATTTTCAGTTAGCATAATGTCATCTTGGTTCTCCATGTTGCAGGATATATCAGAATTTCCTTTCAAGACTGAATAATATTACATTGTATGTATATACCACACTTATTTATCTATTCATCTATTGATAGACACTTGTGTAGCTTCCACAATATAGCTACGGTGAATAATGCTGTTACGAACATCAGTGTACAAAATCCATCCAATTTTGGTAAGCAAGATTTCATTTCAATCCATTACTCTGTATGGATGCATACCAAACACACAAAACTAGAGCAGAAGTCCAAAAGAAAATGAAAAATATGCCTTATTTCATCGGGTTTTGTTCTGGGGTTTGGGGTGATAGAGGGGGTACTATGTCTAATTTCTCCTCTCCAGTTAGACTCACAAGTTCTAGATCATAATTTTTCATTAATATAGTGTCAATATTAATGGCCTCTTTCTTTTTCCCCTAGGGTTCCCAATTCATGAATGAATATTCCCCACATCTTCCATTTTCAAAACTCATTTGACAGGCTGCTTTCACCAAACTACTTTCCTCTTTAAATGCTTTACTTTCTGTTAACCTTAAGAAAAAGTAGCATGTGTTTTGTTAAAGTATCCCCAAAAGGTTTCTAAAGTACCTAGTGTACGTATTAAAGTAACTATCAATCAACAACAATGAGGCCTATTTTAAAAAGCAAAAATTTTGCAAGGCACATAAATAAAAACACTGTATTACAAATAAAATTGCAAGCTAATCCTCTACTACCTAACAATAGTAAGTTCTTTTATTTTTCTCATCTGAGAGAAGAAATGGAAATGTGCTGATAATTTTGAGAAGCATTAAAAATCACCAAAAGGTTAACAAATAAGGGGAGAAAAGGTTTCTGCTTGTTTTTTTTTCTTTTTAACCAAGAACTAGACTGGAAAAGAGAAATACTAAGTACAGACAGCCTTAACAAATATGGTCCCATCACAAATGTACTTCACTACTAATCTAGCATCCTAAGGACAGCCCTTTGATATAAGTCAAATGTGAAGGAGGTGTACGAGACCACCAATCTTGTCTTGTGGCAGATGTTAAGCATAAACAAAAAGATGCATGGCCCATTTGACACACATACAGATACACCTGGCCAACATTATTTGATGCCACCCTGTGAAAGAAAGCCAAAATCAACAGACGGTAGCTATTCAAATACACTTAGTTGTTCTGTGATTAAATAAGGCATCCTTCAATGATTTTACGTGCTGCAACCCCTGGCTGAGATAGTTTGCAGCAGAGCAAGTAAAATTCCAAATGCGGCTGGCTATTCTTCACTCAGGATTGTCAAAGGAAAAGGAAAAGGGTTTATACCACACTAGCAGATATCTAGCTCAGGTCTATTCAATGACCTATAAAAGAAACATGAGCCAAGTAGAGAGATGGACGGACTTTTTTTGATAAACTAGGGTGATAGGAGTCTTCATAGAACATAGACCTCATCTCTGACATATTTCACAGGTAAAAGCACCTAAAACCAGAGCAAACCAAACCAACTTTTCAATATTCTTTCAACCCATGATTATATTAGAAATAGCACCTTGTCTTAATATTCTAGGTATGAAAAGTCATACAAATAATTCAGGAAAGCAGCAAAGAAAGTCATTCCTGTAACACAGTGATTATGCAATAATACATCCCAAAACCTTTGCCAAAGATAATCAGAGGAACTGTAGTATCAGATGAAACCCAAGGGGCCACAAGACAATGACCAGAAGAAGCAAATTATAAATCAGAAACTTTGGGACCTGCACTGCATTAGAATTTATCCATCTCAACAACTTCAATAGCACCCCCAATTCTAAAATCCCTGAAAGAAAACAGCAAGGTGACTTCAGAAATAAGTAGAGTTCACTCTCATTCTTTTTTTTTTTTAAGATTTCATTTATTTCTTTTTAGAGAGAGGGAGAAAGTAAAGGAGAGAAACATCCATGTGTGGTTGCTTCTTGTGTGCCCCCTACTGGGGACCTGGCCCGAAACCTAGGTGTGTGCCCTGACTGGGAATCGAACCAGTGACTTTAGTTCACAGTTCAGCACTCAATCCATTGAGCCACACCAGCCAGGGTCACTCTCACTCTTTATGCATTTAAATTACCTTTAAGAAGTCTTAGTCCCTTCCTTGTAGTTCTTACTAGAGATGAGTGCTACTATAAAAGGTCATTTGCCCAAGCTGATTTTCCACAACTTCTCTGTCTCATAAGCCCACACACAATTCCTAAACTTGAAAAATGCTTAATACCTAAGGACAGATAAAATAGAATACTTCTGTGAGTACAAATTTCTATCCTCCAACAACAGAACAGACGAGAGGATGCTCCCAAAAAAAAAGTCTCCCATTTAATCATTAATAAGCACTATGCCATCCTCAATGAAATTAATTAACATTTCAATTTTAGTAACCTGTCTCCACAGGCCTTAAAATTTTTCCCACTCTATTAGCTAAGTACATTAAAAGACTTTCTTTAGTAAAACTAAGTAGTAATGAATTCTTAAGTATTTTGAAGGTAATTTATCATCACAAAACTGTGAAAGAAAGCAGATTATTTCTACCAATAAGAGTCATTTAAGAAAGCTTAGTGAAAATCCTTAACGTGGTCACAAAAAAGAATATTTACATTAGTGAAAAGCAGTGGCACACCTCCGTGTGCCATCACCACTGATTCACTTCCAATTTCAATTGAAAAACCTTTCCACTCAATAATTTCTAGCACTATAATCTGGGTATACTATAATATGAAATTTGAATATCATGTTATTTGGAAAGTTAAAAGAGACAAATAACTGGTATTGGTTCTTTTTTCATAAAAAAAAAAAAGTATATTCATGCTTAGATGATAGTTTCCCCAAATGCACATGGATTTTACTCTAACCTCCATTTGCTTCCCAAAGCAACTGGTCATTTGCTGTCATTACAATGTCAACCTGTTGTGGGTTTTGTATAATACTCTTTCTACAAACCGGGCAGACTTTCCATTACCAAAATATTGCGTAAAAACATATACACATCACTACTGTCATTTTTAAGCTTAGAGAAAGATTCTCAGCTTAAGAAACTCAAAACTATTACAAACTTAAATTTCTCCCCAATTACTAAGTTCACTTCTCTAGAATCAAATATTAAATCTTTCTTGGTAATCAAAGCTAAAATCTCATATAATTTCAAAAAGTGTGTTTTTTCTATAAATCTTCCCTCCTCAAAAAAAAGAAAGAAAAGAAATATGAGAATGTGGATAAATGTATAATCTGCAAACCCTAACAAAAAATTCTAAAATAGCCAAACTGACTAAAACTACATCACCACATGTGTTTAAGTAATGAGAACTGAACAATCCTAAAGTGCTACCGTCCCTGAGATCGTCTAGCTAAGTCCAAGAACAGAGGAACAAATACAAAGCCGAGACTCCACTCACTGGACTATCTCCCCCAAATCTAAAATGCTGAGAACAAATCTTTCATAGCTTTCCTTTATTGTTAATTTGATATTTTCACATCACATTATATATTCTGTAACAGAGGGTAAAAAAAGAAAAAAACAACATGATAAAATGTAGAAATGTCAAAATGATGCCAAGTAGTATAACAGTGGCAGGTTTATCTAAGATTCAAAAAAGAAGTTATAAATTGGGCTTTTAAGAGTCCACATTCTTTTAAGTGAATGCGTGAACAGTTCAGCGTATTTCTTGGGGGACTTAAAATCAGCTTGTCAACACACAAGGTATTCTTTTCAAGCTTTTCAGGATTTCCAGTAGCTCATCTTTACCAGAAAGCTATGTAATGGCAGCCAATTTGCAAACATCAAATTTAAGATTACAGCTTCAGTAAAACAAAAAAGGAAATTAAAGTCCACATCAAGCATTCCTGTTGGCACGGACTGAACAGACTGCTGAAGAAAAGACTAGTGGCAGGGCTCCGCTGGCCACCACTCATGGGCTGCAGGCACCTGTTTTCACGTTACTTTAATCAAGAAACAGACATAGTAAGTCTATCACTTAGCACATGCAAATTCATTACTACTTTTTTGTGAAAGCTTGGCTCACGTCGCATATGTGCAAACTATGTATGCATTCCACTGAAGGGACAAAGAATAAAGAAATTAGAATACGTTAGCTTTTTAAGTTTATAGTTTCATGGAACAAGAAAACAACTAAGTGATAGCTTACAATATAAAACTGCTAAGGTCAATTTTATCATCACTAGATCATCAAGTTTCCTTCAAAAATCGTTAAAAAGAATCCCTACTGTCTTATAAATAATTACTCAGAATTTAATACTATAATTGACTCCAACAACTAAAACACAAACAAAAGCACCTTAAACAGCAGACAATGCCTATAACTAAGTTCTAATGACAATGACAACAAAAAATACTTCTAACAGGTGCATAGACGATCCAATTAATACTCTTCAATAAATGCAGCCATTCTGTTCTACATACATGGAAAATAAAATCCCAATAAGAAACAAAAAGAAGTTATTCAATTTTATACTCATTATAAGTAGAAATAAATTTTAATAAACTAATTTCACTTAAAACTATTTTTCAAGGGAAGTACTACTTGTTCCAATTTTTCATTTTTTGATCATAGTGTTTTCTTGTTCTTAAAGCTCTATATTTGATAGCTTTACAATAAAATATAATAATGAAAATAGTAAATATTAAAGATTTACTCAAAAACATTACTCTGTCCTAGTAATGGCACTGAAGACTGGGGAAAGAAACTAACGTTCTGAGGTTTTATTGGGGGTTTTTTTAAACACCTTAAGACAAATGTGATGAAAATCTGATTAGAGAAAATAATTTTCATCTCTTCTAACACAAATATATACTTTCTTTCAAATACTCTCACATATCCACACATTTAATATTAAAAAGACAATAGTGATGAGCTAACTGTTGATCACTTACTATGTGCCAGGCACTGTGCTCACGCATTATACTTACAGCAATTCTGTAATTGAGTGATTACTCACAGCAATTGTTAACCCTATTTTACACTTGGGGGGCGTGGGCGTTGAGGCACAAAGGTTAAAAATTCACTCAAACCGCATAGTCAGTGACAGAGCTGGAATCCATATCTAATTTCGGAATTATTACATTACACTGCATGGACAGGGCACATTATAAAACGCCTTACTTTTATTTGGTAATCAACAGGTACTTTGTACTAAATAAAAGTGTAACTATATTATTACACTATTTATCTCATTTTACTTACTCTGTGATAATTCTGGACTTCCTTTCAGATTCATCATCTTTGGAATTGACGGGCCATACACATCCACATCTAACAAACCAATTGCCTTTGACTGTACGAAAACAGAATTTATCATAAGATTATTCTCATTCTTCATCTCAGTTAAAGCATGTAACAATAACAATAGCAGGTCTGACTATAGAAAAGACAATCTGAAAAATATTCCAAATTCATAACCTAAAGTTTCAAAGCAACAGTAAGTTAACAGATAATAAACTCTTAGGGTAAATAATTTTTGTTGGTTTACTAGAAAACTAACCAGAGAAATCCATTGCATACACATTGTGGTTCAGATTTCCCACACAGTCAAATAGACTAAGACTCTTTGATCTAAAAACTAACAAATTACATGCACGCAACGTTAAAATAATGATTTAAATGGCCAACAATACCCCAGGAAGATGTAGCATTAACTTTTGGAAAGGCCACCTAACACAACAAAGAATGCAAAAAAATTTTTTTAATCATGGAAACAAGATCATAATTAAAGCAAGTGAGAAATTCTGATGCAGATCTGGCATAGAAATGCTCAAGAAGATAGCGGCCACATAATACTGAGACGACCTCCTACTGGTAAGCCACAGTTAGCTACTATGCAACCCAAGGCCTTCTGGAGATTCATGAACAACTAAACCCGTTTTCTCAGATGATCCATCCAGCTGCCCAAGGGCAGAATATCCTGACTGTTCTCTTCACAAGCTGCCAGTTGATCATCAGCTTAGCCAAAGAAAGGAAAACAAAGCTCACTATTCCCAAATATGTCTTTTACTTTCCTTTCCCCCTCCTCTTTCTCCTTTGATACATTAAATCAATGTTACTGGTTTTTCTCATATACAAGCAAACAGCATGCTAATACTAACTATGTACCTTTGAGCTACCTTTCACCAAGACTTACACTCTCTCCCTTCTCTCCCTGTATCCTGGCAAGGTAAAACATTTAATCTCTCAAAAAAATTTTTTTAAAAACTAAAGAATCCTCATCTTCCATGTTATCTACCTATTTCCAGAGACAAAATTACTTTTTAAACCTTGCTGTCTGGTTCCTATAAATACACAAAATAAGGTACATTCAACATTTATGTCCCTAACTTTATACTGACTCAAATGCAGTTCTAAGAAAACCATTTCATATCCCTGTGTGACTCACAGACAGTAAAAAACTAGGGATCAATATCTACCACTACCAAAGTCTCAGCTTACTGTCAAGTAAGTGAGAACACAGAAAGGATACTTACCTTTAAGAGAATGGTAGTATACAAAATTTAGGTGTAATGAATTTAAGTATTAGCGTTAAAAAGGCAGGAACATTCTATTAGAAATTATGACCACTTTAATGCCTTTTGAAACCACAAACAAAAGCATGTAGTTGAATTAAAACACAAAAAATATAGAAAAGAAGTGAAATTTTAGGATACTATAACTATCATCCTAGAATTTCACCTTTTTCTTATCTTCTGACACCTACAAAAAACTAAAAGCTAGCACAAAATAATAGTAAATGCCCATAAAAACAAACAAAAAATAGTCTAAGATTCTTTTTCCTTGCTCTCTTATATTATTGCTAACTTTATAATAACTAGAAAGGGTTAGGTCCCAGGTTTCAAACTGATCTAAAAATACTTGTCAAAGTAAAGTAACAGCTTTTCAAGTTTACGTTTTCATGAAACAAGAAGACAACTAAGAGGTGCTTGCAATATGAGACTGGTAGACTCAATTTTATCACTACTAGATCGTCAGATTTCCTTCAAAATGTTGGGGAGAATCTATCCTGTTTCAAGAAGAAAACTATGCCTGTCTCAAAGTGAACCACTAGGAAGAACTAAAGATCTATCCTAAAATTTGCTGTAGTGGAAGTAAATTTTATATATATCTAGATGGTTGCCAATATACATTATCACATAAGAATAAAGGTAGGGAGGGAGACTATGAGATTTTAGAGTTCCCCTGCTTACTAGAGAATGGAACTAAGAACAAGGGATTCTTCTGTGTTAAGTTCTCTGCATACTCTCCCTAGAGCAGTTACCAATTGACCTAAATTTAGTAGCAATGCTTACATATATCAAAAAGGAAACAAGGGAGAAGGAGGTATGAAGACCAAACAGGAGAAAGTAAAGAGAAAGGGAAAAGGGGGTAAAGGCAGAGAAGAAGAAAGGAAGAAAAAGATGGAGGGAAGTTAATCAGCAGTGTTATATTAAGAACTTGGATAAACTAGGCCATTATGGCCAGCACTGTGGACAAATCGGAATCTTCAAAAGCATGCCATCCTAAATCACCCCAATCAACACCTAGACTTCCTCCGATTGTATCTCCCCATTGCTTGAATTCCCTCTGGGCGCCAGCACTCCACTAAGCGCTTGATGTACATTTCTCACTGACCCCTCACAGGTGGTATTATACCTACTTATGGATAGGAAAGCTGGACACTAACAACTCAAAGTGACCTTTTCTAAAAATATTCTTTCTCAGAATGAAGCACATGGGAAAATAAACACAAAAATACCACCAGAACTTGAACAAGATCTGGCTACAAGACATAGACCAAGAGTCAGCACACTTTTCCCAAAAAGCTAAAA
Source organism: Carollia perspicillata (assembly GCA_004027735.1). Lineage (NCBI taxonomy): Eukaryota > Metazoa > Chordata > Mammalia > Chiroptera > Phyllostomidae > Carollia > Carollia perspicillata. The sequence goes on from PVKM010046375.1 coordinate 10,195, forward strand.
AATAGTAAATATTTCAGGCTTTGTGGATCATTGACCCACAATTACTCAACACTATCATTATGGCACCACAATAGGCATAGACAATACGTAAATGAATGAGCACAGCTGTGTTCCAATAAAAATCTACCGTACAGGCAAGATTTGGTCCATAGGACATAGTGTGCTGACACTGATTTAGAAAACAAACTTTTTTATGACCAAGTTATTCAATCACCCAACAACGTAATTTTGGTAGAACCAAGAGCAGGCAGGACATAGACATCTCTTATGCTGGAGAAATTATCTCAGTAAAACTTTATCTTCTCATCTTTAATTGGCTAGTTTTTAAAAATAATACAAGAGTACATTTTTCAGGCTGTCTCACTTTCCAGTGTACATCAGTCAGCATGTTTTGCTTAGATTTTACTTATCATGAATAAATTGGTGTCCATTAAGTATAAATACCAAAGCCTATAGTAATTAACACATATGTACTTTGAATTGGCATAGCTACTGAACTAGTAAAACTACTACAGCTACAAAAATTAGCTTATACACATTTTGACATCTAGAACTCAATAATGTTCAAAAGATACCAAATAAACTTTATTTGTTATTCATCATTTTCTCCATTATTTTATTTTTTCTCCATTATTTTAAATAGACTTCTATTTTAAGTGTATAAATAGTCTTTCAATTTAAATTTTCAAACAGTTTTATACTGTAGGAAAAATAAACAAGCATGGTGGAGGTTATAAATAAATATATGCAACTGGGTGTCATACCAGCTACATTTAATTAATACTTTCCATACAGTCCTCCTAAAATAATTATATTTAGTAAAGAAAGCTCCCATTAGGATTTTCCTTATCTTTAATTTCAGCCAGGCTCAAAATCACTACATCACTACATCACATAATCACTACAGCCCCAGCTGGTGTGGCTCAGTGGATTGAGTGCCAGCCAGCCTGCCAACCAAAGGGTTGCTGGTTCGATTCCCAGTCAGGGCACATACCTGGGTTGCCAGCCAGGTCCCCAGTAGGGGGCACATGAGAGGCAACCACACGTTGATGACTCTCCCTCTCTCCCTCCGTTCCCCTCTCCCTAAAAACAAATAAATAAAATATTTAAAAAAACAATCACTACAAAAGCCTCACCAAATATACAACAGATAAAGAAAATGATTATTAGCAAAATTAACTATAAACTTACCATTGTAAAGTATGATTGCCATCTTTATTGTCACCATAAAACTTAACCTCATATATTGGTACAGTATATACATTGGTACCTCATACACTGGTACTCTTTTTTCTGACTCTTGCATACTCAAAGTCTAGCAGGTGACATAAAACAAGACAGATCAAACCCCAAGATGCTACTTAGAATTTTGGATTTGTTTCCTTATAATTCATAATACCCTGTGAAAGCTGTAAAAGGTGGCAGAATTACTCAGAGTGATTACACTGTTTCACTATTCCTACATGAAAGCTGCAATTTAACAGCCTACAAATTCTACTTTTTTTCTGTTTGATTTCAAAGG
>PVKM010046376.1:0-11717 GCA_004027735.1 Carollia perspicillata
GGAGGTGGACCCCGCTCTGCTTGGAGCAGCTTCCAGTCTGGGAGGTGCCAGTACCAGAATGGTTGACCCAGATGACAGCCTGGCTGGGCAGGACTCCAGTCCTGCTCTGTAGGAACAGGGGTCCTGAGCATGTTCCAAAGATGGAGCCCTGGTGCGGGGAACAAAGATGGATTTCACCTGCTTTATGTGAAACATAAGGTTGGAATTGGTTTATGGAAGAAGCAGAAGCTCAGGAATGAGAGTGAGGCACAAGGTGGGAGCTGGGCTCTCAGAAGACCTGACTTTGGCTGAGTCATGGGCCCTGAGTCAGTGTGGTCTAGCCCGTCTCTACTACTCACTAGCCCTTGGCCTTGAACTGGTTATTTACATCCTCTGTTCTTCAGCTTCCTCATCTAAAACAAAGATGGTGGGATAACGACAGTACTTACCTCTGAGATTAAACTGTTTCATATATGCCGGGCAGTTGGATGTTGGAGTGGTGATTTTCACAAGGCTTATTGAATTAGAGCTCTTAAAATGTACTCGCTGAAGGCACAGTGGCTGCTGGTCCTGGGCAGAGTTTCACCTGGGGACTGTGGGGAGTGGCTCTAGGGGTGGGCTGAGGGGATGAAGGATGGGGAACTGGGCTGCTCATAAAAGAAGCGATAGACCAGATGTCCTTGTGCCGTTTCACGGGACAGCATACAAGGCGTCAAGGCCCAGGGAGGTCAGTACTTGTCTGAAATTGCATGGCTAGTCCGGGGGAGAGCCAGGCTCCTTGTCACTTCCCGTCCCTGCTTGGCAGGGCTGCTCACACTGGCTGGGAAACCCGCCGCCCTCCCCGGCCCTCCAGACTCATTACCTGGCCCCGTGTAGGGTGACCTTGATCGGGAACCAGGTCCCCTGTGATCCTCAGTTTGTATCATGGAGGGCACCCTGTCTGGGACTTTCCTGTTAGCAAGGCAACCTCCTTGTTACATTCTGGCTTGTGTTTATGTCAGAGGCACCTGTCACCATGTCACTTTATCACCTTGATCACCTATCTAGCTGTCAGAGGCAGAGACTCAGGGGCTGACAGCCTGCCATGTTTATAGGGCACACCATTCTTCACTGTGTGTCTCTGATCCTGACCCCAGGATCTTCCCTCTGGTCTTTGTGTCCCTACACCTGAGGGTGTCTATATCTGTAGCAAGTCAAGGCTCACCTTTCTGGAGAGCGAGAGTGAGAGCGAGAGTGAGAGAGAGCGAGGGAGAGCAAGCCCAGGAGGAAGGCCTTTGGCTATAACCAGGGCAGAGAGGGGCGAAACGCTCCCCTCAGCCCCCAGGAAGCTACACGGGGAGGAGCTAGGAGGAGTGGGGTGACAGCAGATGCTGGGTGGTGGTGGACGTTGAGACGTGGCAGCAGCCACGGCTGGAGATGGCTAGGAGAGGGACTGGGGCAGCAGGCAGGCGGTGGCTGGCCCAGCTTCCTGAATGCTCTTGCTTGGTGGGACTCAGGGGGTGTCTCCCAAGAGTAGCCACCCAAACATTTGCAACAAGAGAAATTTCAGAGTGCTCGACTCCTCCCAAGACAGAAAAAAAATAATAAAGGGAGTCATATTCAGGCAGAATTGGTTTAGTTGTTAGTTTCCTGAGCTTGCTCATTCATTTATTTATTCATTCATTTATTCATTCATTCAACAATGTAGGAGTAGTGATTAAAGCACCTGTTTTGCATCCAGAAATTAGAAAAAAATGATTTCGGCTTCATTTAGGGAGTTGAAATTGTTAAAATGGAGATTGGAAAACCTTAATGTGGAGGGTGGTAACTCAGAACTTGAAAGCCTAAATTTCTTTCTGCGAGATTAAGAAATATCTTAATACATAATTAACAAGATCCATAAAACCATGCGTGGTGCCACAGAGCAGCATGCGTGAGACCAGCTAAGCCTGGCTTTGGCCACAGGTGTGTGCTTTAGCCAGAGGAGCTACTCCGAACCTCTCTGCTGAATTTGCAGGAAGTGGTTGTTGGGAAAATCCCCTGGGGCCCCACGAAACTAGCTTGGTTTTCTGCCAAGACTCAAGGAAGCCCCCAACTCAGTGGTCTTGGGGCTCTTGAAAGGGGACTAGGTGTTGTTCGTGTACCTTGTAGCTCTGTATCGAAGAACAGGCTCTACAAATGCCCCAGCGTTGACTGGCTGATGGGTAGTCTCTAGTTAGCATAGTCTGTGTGTCCAGGATACCAGTGCCTGCTGTGATGGAACGTGGTCTCCCTCTAAGCTTGGGCTGTGTGCTGCTCTGCCGCGGGCTGCGAGGATGAGCCCTACCATTTGGTGTTTGTGTTGAAACTCTCTGCAGCCCTGCTCAACTGTAGGGGGTGCAAGGCCAGGGGCAAACCACATGTCCTGCCTCGTAGCAGCCACTGGTCTGGGTGGTTTTATGTCATGCTTGGAAATGAATGAACAAAAGGGGGCATTCCATAAAGGATCCAATAAAAAGACAACAGGAACAGAAACATTAAGAAGAAAAACAGGTTGAGATGAAAGTAGATTGCAGAGAAGATGGATGAACCATAAATGAAATGGAAGAATACCCAAATCCAGTAGAATAAGTAAAATTCATATGCATATTGTAAAGGCAGGTGGTAATACTGGTAAAATTTAAACCGCTGAGGAGAAGAACGAATTCTCCGTGTCTTCAGAGGGAATAATAATGAGAGTGAAGGGAGATAGTGGGTGTGGAGAAGAGAGACAGAGAGCCAATCTAGGAATTATAGGTATTGCTGAGAATTAAACCAGAACAATCTATTCAGAAACAACAACCAAAGTTGATTTAAAAACATGTCGTGCAAAATGCCCTAAATATTCAGGCAAAATCAACCTCAAGGGAGTTGCATCTACACATATCCCAGCTAAAAATTTGAATCAAAAAGACTAAGTATTATAAGTACTCTAGAACAAAAGAAACAAAAGCAATGAAAATAACCCCAAGGTCTCTGTCAATCCCCAGGGACAATAGGGCAACAATCTGTGTGGCACGGACCGGGCTCCGTGTTCATCAGACCACTTTGCTTTCCTCTTCAACGCACAGGAAGACAAAGTTTCCCAGTTTCCTCCTGTGTAGATGGGCTGATGGACTGTGGGTAGAAGTGGCATGTGCCCCTTCTGGTGTGGCTCCTAAGATCTGCTATTTGGTCTGCTGTGTTCTTCTCCTCTTTCTTCCTTTCTCTGCTTCTTGGTCAGCCAGATGCAGAGGGCATAGCAGGGGATCCCTGGTTACAGTGGAAAGAGCCAGGGTTCCTGAATCATCTTCTGGAAGACTGACTTTGACCCCCCAAAGGGCTCTGTAAGGGACGTCACTGAAATTTCAAGGTTGTTTGGGGTAACTTACTCGAGTACAAAAGGCTACAGAATTTTGGGAGAACTGAATCTAGATTCAAGTATTTTAAAAATATTTAGTTAATCTGTCATTTAGGTGTGAACACAAGAGAAATACAACTTCAGGAATACAGGAGTTTACTACAGATAACAGGCCTGTTTCCTTCCTGAGAAAAGTACTTAAGAATATATTCCATGCTCTGGCTGGTGTGGCTCAGTGGATTGAGTGCTGGCCTGTGAACCAAAGGGCTGCTGGTTCAACTCCCAGTCAGGGCACATGCCTGGGTTGCCAGCCAGGTCCCCAGTGCGGGGTGCACAAGAGGCAACCACACATTGATGCTTCTCTCCCTCTTTTCCCCTCTCTAAAAATAAATAAATAAAGACTTTTAAAAAAGAATATATTCCCATCGATAGAGAGATGTATCAACATAAAGACCCAAGCACAAGGAGGTCATTAAAGAATCAGTGTGGTGGTGAGCACTGAACGGTTAACTGTTGACAAAGTCTAAATAAGTTTTGCTAACATGGGTATAAAGTAAAAAGTCATTCTCCAAAGTGGTACAACAAACAAATAAACAAAAACCCAGAACTGGTTCTACTACCCCATTTTGTCTCAGGAAAAACAAAGAAATTGGGGGAAGGAAGAGTAGAGAATGGTAAAAAGGATCTAGTTTTCTCATCTTAGGGGAAGAAGTAACTTATAATATTATTAGAATTAGGAGGAAGAATTATTTTTAAAACCTAAAATAACCACTGAAAGAGATTAACACATGCTATCTACCATAGAAGCTATTAGAGAAAAAAATCAAATCAAATAATATATGGTGTTTTTAGTAAATAAAAATTTTAAAGTGGTAGAAAGTTACAAGGAAAAATTAAGCAAATAAACTAAGAAAAAGCAAGGACATCTATAGTCAGAAATAATAAAATGAAGTGACAGCAATAAACCTAGATATGTAATTTATGGCAATAAATGGAAAGGGTTGACCTTCCCATTAAAATAAAGAGATGTTCAGATCAGGTCAAATCATGGATGTCAACTATATGCTATTTACAACATATAAATCGAATACAAAATGATTGACAGGAAAAGACTAAAAATACACATGAAAAACTTGGAAAAAGATATCAGTAAAACACAAACGAACTGCAAGATTGACAATATTTATATAACAACATAGAACTAGAGGCACGAAGAGAATTATGGCTGGAATATAAAGTCCAGAAAAAAATGTAGCAATTATAAACCAAATAGTAGATGATGCCATATAATTTAATACCAAAATATTGAATGCAAAGCATTAGAAAATGTGAGGAGAAAATAACAAAGTATTTGTGGGTGATAATAACGTTTTTTCTCAGAACTTGGCAGATGAGACAAGTAAAAAATTAATGATGGAGTAGTATTTATGAGAAATGGAATTAATAACTTTTATTTAATAAATATATAATAAAATATATAAAAAATACAAAAAAGAGAATACATCTTTCTTTTAACCACCCTTCTAGAACAGTGACAAAACTTAAAGATCATTGAATATTGAAAACCAGTGTTTGTGTAAAATATGTTTACTGACCAGCATAGAATAATAAGTAGATAAAATAACAAAGGTTTTTTTAAAAAGCATGTTTGAGATATTGGAAACTAAAAACTGCTCAGCTTAATAATTACTAGGTCAAAAAAGAAATATAAACTATGAAGTAACAAAATTAGAACACTTTGTATAAAAACTTGTGGGGTAAAGTCAAAGCTGTACAAAGGGCAAATTCATAGGCTAAATGCCTTTATTAATAAATTAGAAATAAAAATAAAATAATTAAATACATAAGCAACAGAAAGAAACTAAACAAAAAACAGATGAAAAAACAGAGGAGCTCTCTTGAGTGAGAAGAGTTGTGTGTAGGTCTAAAAGGTCTGATAGAAAAAGGAGAAAGAAAATGTGAAAATTTAGGTGGGAAAAACTACAGCTACTAAAATTATAGCACATTACACAAGGTTGATATATTGTATTTTATAGTATTTTTAAAAATTTGAGCATAAAACATGATCTTATAGCAAGGTATTAATCACTAAAACTGACTAAAAAATAGAGAACATAAGAAAATTGTAAAAAAAAAACTGCTGTAGAATTACCTCCCCCCAAATGTTCTTGATTTAGTGTTGTTGATCAGTTCAGTTGATCATATTTCAAGATATATGTAATTTTGGTGGGAAATTAACCATTTCCAATCATATAAAAAGATGGAAAACTTTCAAAATGATTTTATGAAACCAACATAGCCCTAATAATGAAACAAAAGTAAAGAACAGTTTGATTTCCTTTATGGAGAGGAAATAACCATCTTTAAATAAAACATCATCAAATCACACTCATTGCTATATTAGGAAATGAATACTAAAACATGTCCAGTTAGGCATTATCTCAATAATGCAAGAATAACCTACTATTATTGCATTAATTCTATTAATACAATCCAGGGATCAGTGAGGCAGAGCACATTTCAGTTGGTGCCCTAAAGGCATCTGATAAAATAACAACCATTAAGAAAATCTCTTGGTAAAAATTTAATGTAAGAGTAATGTAAGATCATCACCTCAGACTGATAGTCCAATGTTATACACGATGGTGAAATGCAAAGGGAATTCTCCCTGAAGTTGTGACTAAGTGGTAAGGATACTGGAATTCTACTGTCACCTAACAACGTGTGCACATTCCAGCCCCACAACAGTAACAACGCAGTATTGCAACGTGATGAAGTACCTTGTGACCGTGATTCTCAACTGTGGGCAGTTTTGTTCCCCTGGGAGGCTTTGGAAATGTCTGGGGACGCTTTTGGGTTTAAAGACCAAAACGAGGGTGCTACTGGCATCTAGTGTATAGGGACCATGGATGCTACTGAAATGAACATCCTCTAAGGTACAGGACAGACTCCCCAACAGAGAAAGCCCACCGGTTGGCTTTCTTGAACAGCCACAAGCCTCAAACCAGACTTGTCCAAAACTGAGCTCTTCCTGTGTGCCAGGTAGCACGTGAAATACTTTATTTAATCTTATTTAATTCTCACAGAACCACTATAAATCCAGTGCTGTCAGGACAACCTTTTCACATACGAGGTCGTTGAGACATGGCCGATGGTGTTTAAGTTGTTTGGGTCACACAGATAATAATGAGAGTGGCAGGGTTTGAACCCAGGCAATCTGGCTCCTTTTTAAAGATCCCAGTGAGGCAACCTGTTGTCATTAAATGAGGAAGAGGGTTCAAAATGACACACACACAGTATGGTCCATCGCAATGTTATAAACACCATGCACATGTAAATAAGAGTGACTACATTCTAATTGTTCATAGTGGTAGAATTTCTACAGTGTCTTTAATGGACATATGTTATTCATATGTTAGAAAAAACCAGGAATCTAATAAGTCATGTCAGTGAATCAATGGAGCTAAATGTAGTTTCAATATCCCATTTTTGTTTATTTTTTAGATTTTATTTATTTATCTTTAGAGGGGAAGGGAAGGAGAGAGGGAGGGAAATATCAATGTATGGTTGCCTCTCATGCATCACCTGCTGGGAACTGGCCTAAAACCCAGGCATGTGCCCTGACTGGGAATCGAACCATGATGGTTTGGCTCACAGGCCCACGCTCAATCCACTGAGCTACGCCAGCCAGGAATATCCTGTTTTTAAAACTAAGTCTAAAGAGAGGGTTATATACTGTCTCTAGGTTGATGTGTCCTAACTTTGAGCACAGATCACAATTCAAGTGTATGCACTAGAATCCCTTTGGGGCTGGAAATCCTGCCCAAAACTGGTGTAAACAAACAGAAGCGAATTGGCTCCTGTAACTGGGAAGTCTGGTGAAAGAGCTTTGTTAGCTTCAGGCAAGGCTTGCTCTTGCAGCTCAAAGTGCTTAACCTTGACCCACGTTCTGCATTTCTTGACTACGTTTCCCTCCTATTGGCTGTTTGTCAGCAGGCTCTCTCCTCTCTCACATCCAGCAAGGAAGAGCAGATTTCTTGCTCACCGTTCCCAGCACTAGTCTAGATGTCCTCTGTGGTTGGACCATCTGAGGTCACTTGGATGTACTGATGAGCCTGGACTAGGTCTTGGGTCCCATTTCTAGAACCACAAATGAACTCAACTTCCCTGGTGTGCCATAGTTCCTCCACATCGAGGGTGGTGGCCACTGGGAAGTTGGAGTATTTACATCCTTTGGGAAATGGATGGAGGGAGGGATTTACCCAACCCAGGTACACCACAGTAAGGGACTTCCAAGAATGGGACAACTTTATTAAATGTCTACTTATGCACATTTATTATCTAATATTTTAGATACTGTGCCCACTGTGCTCAGAGAAAGGCGAGTCACAGAAAGATGGGTTTATAAAGGAAGGCTTCCTGGGGGAGGCAGGTCTCCGCAGAGGTGTCCAACCTTTTGGCATCTCTGGGCCACACTGGAAGAAGAAGAGCTGTCTCGGGCCACCCATTAAATACACAAACATTAATGAAAACTGATGAGCAAAAAAAAAGGTTTTAAGTAAATTTATGATCTTGTGTTGTGTGGCATCCACAGCCATCCTGGGCTGCATGTGGCCTTGGGGCCGCAGGACAGACACCAGTGTGAGCTGGATGAGCAGAAAGGAGAGAGCCGAGCCGTGTTTGGTGTGTAAGAACAGCATGGCCCTAGCCCAGCGGTGTATAGGGAACTGCATGTGTGGACACGAGGAAGAGCAGCATGGAGCTGCTGTGCAGAGGAAAGGGCTTAGCCTGAGAAGTCACGTCATGAAATCTGGGCTCTGCAACTCTGTATCTCCCGATGGAGAAGCAGTACCAGGCGGAGCCTTTTCGTGCAGGGTGTGCACAGGCTCGCTGCTAATGTTTTGTACCACCAGGCTGCTTTCCTTTTCTAGGCTCATTTTCCACATCTGTAAAATGGACATAACAGTACCTTCATAGCGTTGATAGCCAGATTAGATAAGATGAGGTCTTTCCAAGACTCTGCAAACTATGACTTAATAGCTGTTGTAGGAAGGGGGTTTAGTGGACCCAGGGATGTATTTAGAGTATAACAGGGTCCCAGAGGTCAGACTTAGGCTGTAAAAGTTAGAGGGGTAGTTGAGTCCCCTCTTCCTCCTCCGTGGGCTGTCCTGACTTCCTGGGACTTTAAAGTTCTTCTTCTGTTTCCCCATGACGCAGCCAACTCGTGTGACCATTGGAGCAGGGCTACAGAAGGAGATGGGCCCCCTGGGGCAGGACAGCCCAGCTGGGCTGCAGGGAGGAGGGGCCAAGAAAAGCAGTGTTTTGTGGGTTGGGGGGCACCCTAGGAGGGGATGAAGTGACTTCTTGGACTGAGACTGCTAGAGGCCACTAAAACCCCAATGCACAAAATTAGCTTGATTCTGTGAAGTAGTTCCATCAAGACAGCTGTCAGGAAATCCATAGCACGCAGTCATTACGTCCACAAACATGCTGAGGAAGCAGGAGCGGTCAAAGGCGATGGAGGGGCTGGCTGCGGCGGAGCCTTGACGACGTGACTCCCGAAGCTGTGGGTAGCGGCACCACACTGGAGGGGCCAGCTAGCTCCTCGCCTCTGCCACTGACGAATCAAGAAAGACAGAAATTCAATTTGGCAAATATTTATTGAGCATTTACTTCGGGCCAGGCCGAGGGCAGCAGCAGTGGGCTGGGGTTGGTGGCTGATGCCCCTCTGTCCAAGTCCCGTTCAAAACATGCAGAATGAGAAGTTACTGGAATTGACACAGGATCAGTGAAGATGGGCCTTTGGGGGAAAGAGAGGAGAGGCATTTGGAGATACTTTGTCATGTTTGGACTTACAAATACAGCTGATGCTGGTGCCAGGGTTATGCCTGCCATTCAGCGGTGGATACAAGCCCCTTTTGCACCCAAAAGCTCTTTCTTGGAAATTCAATACCATGCTCTTTGGAGAAGGAGGACCCAAACTCCCAAATTTCCTAGCATTTTAGCTCTCTGCTTACCGCTGTTATTTCATCTTCTCAACAATATAATGAGCTACGAATTTTTATCTCCATTTCATAGATGAAAAATCGAGACTTGGGATAATGAGGTGGTCTTTTCAGCATCTTTCTGAAAGTAATGGACATTTCTGGATGAGTCATACCTTAGCCTGAATTGTTTTAAATTGTCATAGTGGCAATCAGATCAAGCTCGTGGCTGGTAATGATTTTGCTCAGAAAGTGGAATTGGAGAAGTGGAGGTGCTTGTGTGGAGCCTGGGATTGTGGCTCGAAGCAAGATGGTAAGTGTGAGCAGAAGTAGGGGGGAGGCAGGCAGGTTTGGGTGAGTTTGGGGGTGAACAGTCTAGGCAGACAGAGTGCAGGAAGCTTGGCAGGAGGGAGTAGAGGTCTTGGGTGGGAAGTGGGCATGCTGGCCCTCCTGCCTGGGGGCGGGCGGAGGGTCTGAGGACTCCTTGGTCCAGGGTCTGACCAGTCTGTGCCTGCTGAGCATACTCTAGGCAGCTTTCTTTTTCAGCGTCTCACAGGAAAAGTCTGTGATTTTCCAACAGCTGAGAAGTATCAGTGGAGAAAATGGGAAAACAGTGAAAAGTTTTTAAGTCTCTTGTGAGAACTTAAGCTTACCAATCAACATACAGATGCTGTTGCTTTGAAAGAATCCACTGACATAAAGTCAAAAGCAAGAGCAGAAAATGCTGACCTTAAAGGTGAAGTGAAAGGTGAAGGTCAAAGTTTCTAGTAACCAGGACAGGAGCCGGTAGGCTAGCAGCACCCAAGTCCCACTGGTCAGTCTTGCTTGTAAGCAGGCTTGTATTTGTTCTTCAGTCTGTTGCTAACGGTGAACCACTGTTGTAAATAAAATAAATGTATCAGTGAACCTCACATCCATGGATACTTTACGGGTGGTGTTCTAAGAAATAATAAGTTTTGGAAGTGAAATACATCCTTAAATTGGCAATTTTGACACAGGATTCTAGCGTGGTGCTGTTAGGAGCACTTGCTCGGAGCTCTGAATGTTATTTTGTTCCATTACTGCCCTAAATGTTTACGTCTTGAATATTCACTGTAGGTTATAGTTCTTTGCAAATCCTTGAACAGAGAAATGCAGAGGAAGATGTGAATGCTGTTGTGGGAATACAGCAACATTAAATCAGAAATGGATTTAAAAATCTGAATTAGCAAAAGCAGTAATGAATTTAAAGGCAAACTCAAAAGCAGACTGAGCAGACAAATTTGTTTTTTCTGTTTAAAAAAAGCTTATATAAAGCAACAGTTACCTAATAGCCAACTTGAACTTGCTTTTGGACACATTCTTACCAATTTGCTCAAGGTCAATTGCAAGATGGAAAAAATTATTTATGTCTGAAATATTTGTCACACACAAAAAAGAGAATAAGACTTGGGGACAGGGCAATTAATGCTGCGTGTCCTTTAAAATTTCATTTTAAGGGGACTGACTGGGTGGAGGTGGAAGAGGGTGTGAGGGGGATAAATGGTAATGGAAAAAAATACAAGAAATAAAAAAAGAAAAGAAAAATTATTTTAAGACTGATAACCTTAAATATTAAAAATTTAATATTGTGGCATTTTCTTTGAATTTTTAAATGGTTTTATCTAGCATTTATTTCTGTTACAATTCCTTTCTCTTAATGTTTTTGATGACCAAATATCTACATTAGGAAGAGATGATTTGGACATATCCTGGGGTATATAATCTTGTCATAATATATTGGCTTATAATAAAAATCAATCATGCATTTATTATATACTTTTAATAGAAAACTTGTGATGATTCTATGACCCTAAACCAATTCACTGTCTGGTTACTCATGATCATTATTTAAAACACACATAGTGTTATAAAAATGCTGAATGACTTATGACTTGGGAGTTCCCAAGGATTACCAGGAATTCCGATTTCTTGCTCTCAAACCCTAGAGATGCATATCCACTGGGAATTGGAAAACACTGCCCCATGAGGACAGGGACGCCCACACCTGTGTGCCCACACCTGTGCGCCCCTGCCTTCAGCCGCCTGGCTGAGTCACACCAGCCTTCACAGACGCAGCGATAGGACAGCAGACGGGGGAGGGGTGGGCACAAGCAGGACTTGCAGCTGAGTGCTGTGTGTGGACATCTCTCTCAGGAAACAGACCTGCTCTGAGGGGGGACGTGGGGACTGGCTGCACCCCTGGGGTCCGACTTTATGTGGTGTGTGTGTTGCTCGTTTTCTAGAGTCGTCGTGTGCCCATTTCACTTCTACTCTCAACTTCACATCCTCACTTGGGGCATCCGGGATTGATGCTGGGTGACGGGTGAAGGGACATTGGCTGCACCCCTCCCTCCCCTGCCGTCCCTGCCCCCGCCACTTCTGCGTACTCTCATGGC
>PVKM010046377.1:0-11716 GCA_004027735.1 Carollia perspicillata
ATGGTTCTCAAACTTGGGAGTGTATAAGAAATACCTGGACAACTCATTAAAATGAACATTCCTGGGACTTTAGTCAAGATGGCGGCATAGGCAGACATGGCTTGCCTATTCACAAAACCACATCAAAATTACAACCACCACTCAGAACTGTCAGATATTGAGTTGAATGGAAGTCTGATAGCTATGAAATTAAAGAAATCATATCCATCCAGACAGATAGGAGAAGTGCAGACGCAGAGCAAGCTGGTCCCACACCCATATGTGGTGGATAAAAATTCAGAGGGATATCTTGGAAGCAAAGAGTCCTAGCCCCACACCAGGACCCCTCAGCCCAGGGTTCTAGTGTCAGGAAGATAAATACCTACAACTTCTGGCTGCAAAAATCAGCAGGGATTTAGTTGATGGAAGAAACTTCTGGAGCCCCAAGCAGGTCCTCTTAAAGAACCCACATATGGACTCACCTAATCAGATTCACTCCCTCTGAGCTCCAGCACCGTGGAAGCAGCTTGTAAGGCACCAGTGTTATACAAGGAAAAACTGAAGTGTCTGGTATTAAGGCAAACAGAGGCCATTGTCCCTTTTCTAAACCCTCTCCCCACAAAGCCAGCAAACTGGTGCCATATCTGAGATTCCATCAACATGGTTACCATTATTTGACCCTCTTTGGAGATCCCCAGAGACTCTAGCTCACCCAAATTACAGTCTCCCCCAAGCTGCTTTTTCATATAAATGACTGGCATTGGCTCATGCTTCACAACTTTCTAAATCCTATCTAACAAGTAACAGTTGGCCTCAGTGAACCCCAGGCCTGCAACTAGCAGCAGCCAGCCTAGTTCATAGCTTGACTTTGACTGGGGATCTCCAAGCCCAGCACAAGTAGCAGCCATCTCCGATTGCTCTGTAGCTCAGGTGGGGTGGCTCCACGCAAAACACAGGTGGTGGCTGACCTTGGCCTCCATCACCTGGGAAACCCTAGGGCCAGCACACCCAATAGACAGCTACAGACCATGTTGGAGCACTACCACCCTGCCCCTGCACAGTTGATCCTCCACAGAGGGCAGAAGTTGGTGGTCAGTGGTCATAGCTAATCCTTGCTGCTGACTGGCCTAGGTCAATCCCTCCCATTGATCTACCAACAGCACTCAAGTCTCAACTACAAGAGGAGGGTGTACTCAGCCCACACAAAGGGTGCACTTCAAGTACCCAGCTTGGGTGATAGGGGAGGTCACTGGACCCTATAGGACACCTACTGCATTAGGCCATGCTACCAAGACATGGAGTCAAAATAGCTCTACCTGATACATAGAAACAAATACAAGGAGGCTGCCAAAATGAGGAGACAAAAAAACATAGCCCAAATGAAAGAACAGATCAAAACTCCAGAGAAAGAGCTAAATGAAATGGAGATAAGCAATCTATCAGATGCAGGTTTCAAAACATGGGTTATAAGGATGCTCAAGGAACTTAGTGAGGACCTCATCAGCATAAAAAAGATCCAGTCAGAAATGAAGGATACACTAACTGAAATAAAGAACAATTTATAGGGAAACTACAGTTGATTGGATGAAGCCAAGAATCAAATCAATGATGTGGAACATAAGGGAGCAACCAACAACTAATCAGAAGAACGAAAAGAAAAAGAATCCAAAAAACAAGGGTAGTGTAAGCAGCCTCTGGGACAACTTCAAGCTTTCCAACATTCACATCATAGGGGTGCCAGAAGGAGAAGAGAAAGAGCAAGAAAATGGAAATCTATTTTAAAAAATAATGAAAGAAAACCTCCGTAATTTGGTGAAGGAAGTAGACAAGCAAGTCCAGGAAGCACAGAGAGCCCCAATTATGATGGTTGCAAAGAGGTCTGCTCTAAGATACATCATAATTGAAATGCCAAAGGTTAAAGATAAAGAGAGAATCTTAGAAGCAGCAAGAGAAAAGAGGTTAGTTACTTATGGGAGAGTTCCCATAAGACAGTCAGCTGATTTCTCAAAAGAAACTTTGCAGGCTAGAAGGGATTGACAAGAAATATGAAAAGTCATGAAAAGCAGGGACCTACAGCCAAGGTTGCTCTACCTAGTAAAGATGTCATTTAAAATGGAAGGAGGGATAAAGATCTTCCCAGACAAGAAAAAACCAAAGGAGTTCATCATCAGCAAACCA
Source organism: Carollia perspicillata (assembly GCA_004027735.1). Taxonomy (NCBI): domain Eukaryota; kingdom Metazoa; phylum Chordata; class Mammalia; order Chiroptera; family Phyllostomidae; genus Carollia; species Carollia perspicillata. Next base: position 2,158 of record PVKM010046377.1, read on the forward strand.
TTATTATATGAAATATCAAAGGGACTTATTTAAGAAAAAGAAGATCAAAACTATGAACAATAAAATGGCAAAAAATACAAATCTATGAACAACGGAATCTAAAAAACAAGCTAAGCAGACAAGAACAGAGACAGAGTCATGGACACAGAGAGTGTTTTGATAGTTGCTAGATGGGAAGGAGGAGTGGGGGAATGAATGAAGAGATGAGGAGATTAAGAAGTACAAATAGGTAGTTACAGAATAGCTGTGGGGAGGTAAAGTACAGTATAGGAAATGAAGTAGCCAGAGAATTAATACACATGTCCAAAGGACATGAACAATGGGGGGAGTTTGCCTAAGGGAGTAGAGGTTCTAGGTGGAGGGGGACAAAGAGAGAAAAATCAGGATAACCGTAATAGCATAATCAATAAAATAATTTTAAAAATAAATATAATGCACATTCCTGGGCTGCATTCACCTAGAGAATTCATCTTCTTTTTCTGATAACTTTACTGAGAATATTTTACATATTATATAATCAACTCATTCAAGAGTTTAAGTAATGATTTTAGTAAATTTACTTTGTTGTGCAACCATTATCATTAATTAGTTTTAGAGTATTTGAATGTCCCCCAATAATATCCATTTCCAACTCGTGTCTCAGGAACACTAAATTACTTTGTGTTTCTGGAGATTTGCTTTTTCTGGACATTTCATATCAATGTAATCAAACCATATGTCTTCACTTGTATCTGGCTTATTTCACTAAGGATAAGTTTAAGGTTCAATAAATCAAGGCATTTTTCAGTAGTTTGTTTTCTTTAATTGCTGAACAGTATTCCCTGCTATGGATGTACAACCTTTTACCTTTTCACCAGTTGACACTCATATAGGTTGTTTCTATTTTTGGCTATTATGAATAATGTTGCTATAAACACTTGTGAGCAACTCACTCTGGGACATGTGTTTTCATCTCTCTGGGGTAGATATCTAAGAATGGGAGATGCTGAACCAATGGTGGTTTTATGTTTAACTTTTTAAGACAACACCAAACTATTTCCAAAGTGACTGCCCCGTTTTAAATTCCAACCTCCTAGAGATTTGGGCCAAAAGAGATCTGCATCCTGAATCAGCTTCCCAGGTAATTCTGATGAAGCTAGATCAGAACCACTCCTTAGAGTATATGTATGCAAAACAAACATCTGAGTAGAAGTTACAGATACATTAATTGACATACCGTGCATTCTATCATAATTCTGACCCAAATGGGTTTTCCCTCTGGGTTATGAGATAAATTACAAAGGCTCCACAAGCACAGGCTCTCCAGCATGTGGCCAAGAAGAGAGATAATGGAAAAGAAAGTTCACGGCTCATCATGAAATGAGCTTCTCTCATAAATTCAATACAGGTTGCCCAAATTTTAAACTTTGTAAATTGCATAGGTCTTTATAAAATCCTTGACCACTGCTTTAAGACAGTAAAGCAATACAATATTAAATGTAATAAGTGGTTCTTAAGAGCATTTCCTTGAGAAAAGTACAGGCTCCTAGAGCTTGGGAATCACTTGCTGATTGGCCGACTGTGCTCAGCAAGTAGTGATTTTAGTAACTGCTCCTGAGGTGCAAGGAAGAAAACAAGCTGACTATGATGCCTCTAACCATATTGTGCTGCTTGCTATGCCTGGAAACTTTCAAAGGTTTGCAGCTTTTTACCTCCAAGGAGAAAACCAGCACGACATCTGACTTGGACAGCTGGTTCTCACTCTCCTCGCCCATGTCGATGATGGAAGCATTGTGGCTGCGTTTGAGTTTCTGAAGCTTGAACTCGCCGCCTTTGGACACTGGCATGCTCTCCAAGTTGGCCATGAGCAGGTTGACAGACGACTTCAGCTCCTCGATGTACATGTTTTCCATTTCCTTGGATACAAACTTGGGAAATTTGCGTTCCTTGCAAAGAAAAAGCATAATATGAAGAGAGAAGTAAATAGAGATTGATTTACGTAGAAGGTTTATATTTTATAGCTAGGGTTATGATAATATCTACCTCTAGTGAACCTTGCCCAGATATGGTGGCACTGTGCTAGAAAAATGTTCAGTCCATTTGAGTAGATAGTTGCCTACCTTCTAGTTACAATCCCTGATAGGTAACAAAAGTACATAAATGTATAGCAAACAAGAGTCAAATGTTTCATTGTAGTTTTAGCATCCCTCTGCCCAGTTTTTTTGCAGCAAATTTGATTTGTGGAAAGAAAAATGGGGTATTATTTTTCAATTCTGGCTTGAGTTGAAATAGTTCTTTTCAGCAAAACACAATTAGTTGTTTTTAAGTTATTGCAACAGAAAGATACCCTATTTCTGGATATCTATAGAGATTTTCTTAGATGAATAATTCAAAAGGAGCTCATTTGAGATGTTTCAAACATAGCCTTTAGCTATATCTGAAAAGAATACCTTTTTTCCTAGAAAAATTGAAAAATTAATGAAGCAAAGAAAAATGTGATTAATATTCTTTAGAAAAGAATATAAAGCAATTCAGTATCAAAACTGACCTGTTTTTTTTTTAATTTTCTTGCTTATGAATTCAGTTATAAAGGCAATGTGTTTTAGCCATGCTATTTGTTTGTTCCTGCCCCTAAGTTGTTCAGGTACCTTGAATATACTTTGGATTTATCACTTTCTCAAATAATCGCTTCCTACTTGAAACATAAATTTGCCCTCTCTAGCTCTGCTCCATAACTGACCAAGTGAGGAACAAGCCAAATCAGTTTGACTAATTTAGAAAGTGACAGAAAAATCCAACTTGAATTGCCTTAAACAGTAAAAATAATTTATTGATTTGAAAATGTACTGGAGGTAGATCCAACTTCAGGTAAGGCTGTACTCAGCACTCTGATGATATCATCAAAACTTAATGAGTTTTGACTCCAAATCTTGGTTTGGATTCCTCTGGGTAGGTTCATGCTCAAAATTGCTCCCCTTAATGTCAACAAAAGATTGCTAAAGATCTGAACCTCAGAACATCACATAACTCTATTTAAAGGGAGAGTGAATATCTCCCTTTGTAATGCCGATCCATGGAAGATGGAGTCTTTAATCTGAGAATTCTCACCCAAAGTCTGACTTATGTACATACCCTGAGCCAATTTCTAAGGCCAGGAACATGATTTGCTGAATTCCTTAGGCATGAGTTACATCTTTTATCCCTGAGGCTGGGGTAGAACTCCACATAGATCACAGGAATATGAGTTGGTTTCCCAATTCCTGGTAGCAAAAAGTAATATGTCTAGGACATGGGCACCTGACTCAAAGTCAACCAATTAAGTGACCACTAATCAACTAGATTTATTCTCTCAAGCAACTGAACTGAGAGATATTAAGATTGCAATCAGTGGTGGAGCTGAAACAGTAGATCATGTAGATAAGGCCCTTGACAAAGAAGAGAGAGAAAGGTGCAGAGAGAGAAGGGAAGAGGCAGGGAGGGAAGAGAAGAGTGGGGAACAAGCTATCTAGAGTCACAGGAAAGGAGCTTTGACTCCTACTGGTTTTCTAATTCCCACATAGTCTGGTTATTCCCTTTTCATTATGGTTCCTTGAGACTCTCTCTTTCTCCTTTCAATAACACTCTCTACCCACTAGTTAGCTAGAAGGGTATTTCTTCTTTGACACTGTAAAGCTTCACTCAGATTCACATAGTGGATCCTCTGTATAGACTCGGAGATGCATTGTTGCTATGCCAGTCTTCTTCCTGCCCAGAGACTGTCCTAAGTATTTCCCCTTCCTCCTGCCTCCCTAGGTAACTCTCAGCCATCCTGTCATCTTCCATATTTCAGCATCACAACTTAACTTTCCTAGACTGGGTCCTCTATTGTACTCTCTTGTAATTCTTAGCTCATCTTCTTGGTAACACTTATTATAATTAATCCATTAATATCTTATAAAATTTGTTTAATGTCTGTCTCTCCTTCTGGTTCACTAGGTAGGACTATACCTATTTTGACACATTTGTTAAATTCTTGCTCTCTAGAATATGTTTGGCACATAGTAAATATTCAATACATAAAAGTTGAATGAGTAAATGAATGGCTTGTCAAAATGCCTATGTTAAAATCAATGCAGCTAAATCTCATCTGTGAGGAGGAGGTGAAGAGATGATGAATTAAGTTCCAGAAGAAAACTGACTGAGATTTGGCTTTTCCATGTAAATGTGTACTGGGGTCTGAAATCCACCCAGCAGCCTTCAAGTATGAACTCCTTCTGCAACCTCTTGGTACAGTCATTTCCTGGCTTATGGTTGGACTCAGCCCACTGAGTGGTGCTTTCTGAACACTCTGTGAGTGAATGTGTGGAGGGAAGCAGGATGGAGGGCTCTAAAAGCAGGTGGACGGGTGTAATGTGAGCTAGTCCTGATTCTACGCAAGAGTCTTATTCCTCTAAAACTTCTGCACAGTGGGCTTGATTTTTATCATTCTGGGATTCAATCAGGGCACAACTATGAACCTCAAAAACTTGGGAACACTGTATGGAGAAGGTCATAGAAATGTGAGGACTTGGCTGCTGGGCCATCATCATTTAGAAAACATTTAATGCCACCAACCCTGTGCCTGGCTCAATATTAGGCACAGGACAAATGTGGTGTAAGGATATGAACTGTTCTCCTGGAGCTTATAGCTAGTAGGGAGAATGATCTATGAGGAAACATCATGACCAATGTTGTAATGGAAGCCTATGAGATGTGAAGTATTCCTGGGAGAATTAGGGTGGCTTTCCAAAGGTGGTGACCCCTTGGGCTAAGAATCTGGTCAGTGAAGAAGAGTTTGCCATCAAGGTGAACTGGCTGAGAGAGGGCCACTGCTATTTTCTCCTTCCCATGGAAAATGTAATAGGCAACTATGAATCCAAGAAGGTCTATGTAACTGTACATGGTCACAACATATTTCCTCACCTCCTTTTGAACATGGCTTCTCATGAGAGTAAAGAGAAAAATGAGGTAGGTAAATAAATTGTCAAATAGTGGTCTCCAAGCAGCAAAGGTTACATCCTAAGAGCTTGAAGGCAGTTACAGTGACCTATCTCTTTTCTCCTCATATTGGAGCCCAAACCTCATAACTACATGGTATTCCCAGGGAGCTGGGTAAGTGGTGTCTTGGATGTTTACTGGCAGCTGCTGGCCTTTAGTTACCATAGAGATGGCACGAAAGCCATCATGTCTAAGACATATATTCTTTCCTGCTAATCAACCTTTGGAGACCTTACCAGTGCAGACCCTTTTATCACACTCATCTTCAGAAATCATCCAAGGCCTTATAACGTCATGGTGTTAAAGTTTTAGAAGAAGATCTAATGGCCATTGACAACATTCGCTCTGGCCCAGAGTTAGCATCCACCATATCTTTATGCAGCAGAATATTGGAAATATCCAAAGAAAGATCACTCCTCTAAGAAACTGGACAGTTCCTAATGACATCATAAAAACAAGCTCATAAAACTGAAGTGTGCAAGGGAAAACAAGGCCATTTTTCTGCCCTGAGTACTTAAGCCTTGAGAAGAAGTAGCATTGTGTCAGTCTAAGCTGAAGTTCTTGAGGGGAGTTTTTAGCAGCAGACCCATCACAAACACATTTCAAAGCTGAAGATGTGCCAAAATAAGGGAAATATAGTTGTCTATCTTGACTGCTACTTTCCCAAGCATCAGAGTAAATCAGCCTTGACAGAAGGATTGTTTTTTCATACTGCTTTATGAAAGACATAGCATACAGGTGAACAAAGTCTTCCAAAGAAAATTTTTGCTGGACATTTATTCTTGTTTTGGGCTGATAACATTCTTCAGTGAGGATGGTCCCCCAAGGACAATTTCTACCAGGGTTGTGTATGCTCTGCAACATTGAGGGATTCAGGGAACATCTTGAACAACAGCATTTGAAAATACTAACGGCTCTCTCAGCCATTTGCTTTGCTTCTCTGCCTTTGCATTTTTAGCCACAGAGGATGAAGTGAGTATGTGTAAAATCTGACAAGGGTACCCCCAGTTAGATAGAGGGTCCTTAGACCCCAAAGGCTCAAATGACATACACTGACAGACAATCAGAAGGAAGGAGGTGGCAGAAGAAAATGTTCTAGACATGGGAGCTCACCAGTAGTGATGCAGCTATTCAATCCAATCTCTCAAGTGCTTCCTGGGCCCCTATCATGTGCCAGGGAGTATAGTTGTTACTGGTAACAACTGGTAATGAGATAATGAGACACTGGTTACTGGCAATGATAAATGAGTCAGCAGAGGGCAGTGGTATGAGGGGGGAGCCATGATAGAAAGCAACCAAACTGATGCCATGTGTCATATGAACAGAGGCATGCACAGGGAACAAAGGTCACCAGGGAACCTTACCCAGTCCATGTTAGTGAAACAGACTCTACTGGATCTGCTACTCTGTGACTGCATGACTTTGGATAGGTTTCTTAACCTGTCTGAATTTTAGTTTCCACATTTGAAATGGGGATAAAAAAACCTCATAAAGTTATTGTGAAGAGTAAAAGATAATAACAAACAATAATACTTCTGACCACTAAAGATATGCACGTGTGTGTCCATGTATATACGGGCATATATGCACACCATGTATCCATGTATATATCCACATATATGCATATAAATATGCATACCCATGTATATATCCACATATATGTATATAAATATGCATACGCACATATCCATATGTGTCAGGCAGCATACTACCACCAATACTACTAACAACAACAGCACTAATAATGATGGTGACCACAATAAAGATCATGATGCTAGTTGGTATTTACTGAGTGTTAACTGTGTACTGGCTAGTAGTCTAAGCAGTTTACATGTTATCTCATTTAATTTCTCCAAAAACCCACTCAGGCTAGTGTCATTATTTATTCCTACTTCCTGGAGGAAAATGAAGCATAGAAGCTAAAGCAATAATTAGTAGAATTGTATTTGAAACCCAGAGCCCATGTTCTTAGCTGCCGTATACCAGGGCAGAACTATCTGGCCCCAAATAGCTACAGACCTGAGGTAAACACCGTGGGCCTCTCATCGTGGTGACCCAGCACTCAGCAAAGGTGACAGCCAGTCACCCATGGCAGAACCATTCCACTATTACCAGTGAATGTGGATAGTGGGCATAGGGTAAAGTGCAGGGGAATGTGAGGGAAGGCTGGGCACGGTAAATAAGAATAAGAAGGTCTTGGTTGTAACTTGTCCAAATCAGCATCACAGACATTAGAAGGCATTTTGAACACAGGAATCATAGATTCCTGGATTGGCTTCTTTGCTTAAATTCTTCTTTGAATGCCTTGGTCTTACTTCCTCAGCTCTTATGAATTGGATGGACTTCTTGTCACTGGAATGAATGTCAGGGGACCTCCTTGGCATTTAGATTTTTCCTTGAACTCAGATTTCCCTTGGTTCTTAGCTGCCTGACAAGGGCCAGAATCAGGGAGATGCTCCCTACAAACATTATTTCAGGAAAAAATAATGCACTAGCTTCTTCTGTGTTCATGGACACTGTCCTAGTTCACGCTGTCGGGTGGATGCTTGGTACAGCAACATTAATTTATAAGCTGGGGCTAGTATTACTCTCTGGCAGGACAGCAATTCATTTTTTTTTCCTGATTTTTGGCAATGTATGAAGCAGAACTTTTTTTATCAGGGAAATATTTAGATCTTCCTTCTCTCCTGGGGGCATATTCTCACCAATGTTTGCAACAGGACCATGGAATGAGATGGGAATTTTGCTCTGCAGAGAATACAGGTCTCAATGACAAAGTCACATTTAAATGATAGCTTGATAAAACCTCTGCCACTAATACCACAAAAGCTGTATTACTTTTCTTACCTAATTAGAGCTAGAATTTTGGAATTTCACCCTAGAATGTGGCCGAAAGAACTGGCAAATATCAGCAGCACTAATGCCACAATCTGTCTATTTAAGCTCCAATGTTAAGTTCTAATCACAAAATTTAAAAAACTTAGATTTAACTTCTGGATGAAATATGGGAACCCTTTAATATCACCATGACAGGATTTAGGAAAATGTTTGAACAGGGATTATAGAAGTCTTTTCTACCAGAATACAAAAAAGGAAAAAAAAACCCCACCAAACTCACACACAAAAAAACCATTTAGAGCTCATGAAACTTTGAAGGCAGCATATGTCTGGTATTCACAGCAAGGGCTCAGGCAGCTGTCCCCGTCTGGATGATTCATAGGATGTTGGTGTGATTGGGTTGATAGATTAAAGTGTCAGAATTGCACTAGACTCCCTTCTCTCCTAGGAAGAAAGGACAAACATGTGCCTTTCATACGTGTGTGATGGTGAGAATTCTGCTGGCCAAACCACCAGGGGTTCTACAACCTCTTTTTCAAATTCCAAGGAAATCGAAGTAGAAAGAATTCAGAACTCCAGGAGCCAGTTCTGCCTGATGCTGTTGCTTCATTTGGCCTTCTTGATAAACTGAAAAGAATACACAGCAAATTTTTGTGGAAGAGATGAAGCAGTTTCTCAGAGGGGCAATCATCAGGGAGAGGGGACCTGGGGGCAGTCCTGTCCTGGCATAACTTCCTGTCTGTCATCTAACCACTGAAAGGAAGGAGCATGAAAGAAAGAGCTGCACCAGAGCATGCAGCTTCCTGCTAACTAGCTGAGTGGACTTGAGCACATCACCCAAACTCTCTGATGTGCCTAAAATGGGGAGAATTATTGTAACTCCCAGGATTATTTGTCCTAGATATAAAGGAGCTCTCAAGTTTAGGTGAAACTGTATAGCTTCACACATTTAATAAAGGATTGATTAGCAAAGAGAGGTCAGGATGAGGTAAGGTGAAGGAGTAGGGTGAAGGGCATGTTGGAGCTGTGGGTTGGGGTGATAAGAAAAATGAGGACCTGTATTTGGGAAGGCATGTTGTAATGGTGATGTAGTTATACTGGTTAGGACTGTAGATTCTGGTCATTGGGTGACCTGGGCCAAGTCCTATGATATTTCTGCTTCAGCCTCTTTTGAAATGGGAATAATGATAGAGCACTTTTCATAAGGTTATTGGAGGGTTAGATAGGCTATCCAATATAAAATGTTTAGAAGAGAGTCTGGCACATAGTAAATACCATGTAAGTGATAGTTAATAATTTTGGGCATGTCTTGGGGTTTCTCCCAATTCCTGTTGACCATTCCAGCCACAGCTTGACCTCTCAGGTACCACCCTCACCCCCAGTAGTGTATTTCCAGCATCTGTGGTTCAGTGAGGTCCTTAGCCCCTTTCAACAGTGGATTAATTAATTTCTCTAGGGGTTTCCCCTTGAACAAAATTGAGCCAATCAGAAGGCTGACTCTTAAAATTGTGAATCTGAAGGCGGCAATGAGAAAAGCGGAAAGGGGAAATAGAGAAAAAGACTTGAAAGAGATGTTGATTGACTACATGAGTCCTTATTTGGCCATATTGGAAATATGCAGAGCTGTGTAGCAGCTGTTACCCATCTGAGAAGCATAGGAAGCTGGTTTGCAGAGAAAAAAGGAATAATCAATGGGACACACAGATTTAAGAAATGAGGGAAGTCC
>PVKM010046378.1:0-11718 GCA_004027735.1 Carollia perspicillata
GCTTAAGCAACCAAAATTTATTATCGCATAGATCTGGAGGCTGGAAGTCCACGATCAGGGTGCCATCAGGACTGGTTTCTCCTGAGGGCTCTCTCCTTGTCTAGGAGACATATCAGGCAGAGAGACCAGTGGGTGACAAGGAAAGAATGAGAAGTGTAAGTAGAACATAGACAGACAGAAGAGTTTTGGTGGGAGGATTGTGCAGACTTTGAAGGCTCTTGTAGGGAGTTTGGGTATGAGGCTGAATGATATGGAATGCCATCTTGTATTCAATGGATATTTGATTAATCATTTAATTAATTAATTTGAAACCAAGATGAAAAGATCCTTTTAGTTTAGTTGTTTGTGAATGATCAGACTCAACAGAGACTTACTGCAGAATATAGAACATGGCGACTCCACCAGGGTAGAATCCACTCATTGGTAGTGCATAATGATTAATTTACCGAAGATGAATATGCTGGTAGCAATTGGTAAAAACTTTCAGTTCCACTATGAAAGTGTCATAAGTACTCCATGAATTCTGCATATTAAAGAATGTTCCATGTAAAGTAGAGGAGTAATATTTGGCACTGTTTTAATTTGACTTTTCCTGCCATTCTTGAAAATCTGTTAACTGAAGTCTGTGTTAGTTTCCTAGGGATTCTGTAACAAGTTACAACAAACTGAATGAATAGCTGAAAACCACAGACATTCTTTTCTTTCACACTTTGGGAGACCAGAAGCCTGGAGTGAGAGTGACGGCAGGGCTGGCTCCTGGAGGCTCTGAGAGACAGTCTGCTTTACGCCTGTCTCTTGGTTTTTGGTGGTTGCTGCTTTCCTTGGCTTGTAGCTGCATCACTCTAATATCTGCCTCCATCATCACCTGGCCTTCTTCCCTGTGTGCGTGTATGTGTGTGTGTGTGCATGTGTGTGTGTGTGTGTGTTTCCTCTCTCTTAAAAGGACACCAGTCACTTGATTTTGGGCCCATTCTACTCCTATATGATCTCATCTGGATTTTACTAATTGCATCTGTGAAGACTCTATTTTCAAATAAGTTCACTTTCTGAGATTCATTGTGCCCATGAATTATTGAGAAACACTCATTCCAGTCCAGCATTTATGTAGAAACAACTAGAGGTCAGTTAGCAATATCGACACTGTAAACTACAATTCTTAGGAAAACCTACCTGGCATGGACTGGCCCAGAATAGAGTTTGGTTTACATTTGAGTTACTTGATTCATTTGGTCTGGAGTGACCAAGCATGGCTAATCTGTAAAGCCACACTGGTGATTCTAATGAGCAGCTAGGGCAAAGTAATTGGTATTCACAGAATTGTCAGTCCTTGAGCTTTAGTGCCTATCTTATTTGATTCTCATCCCCAGTGTCTGACACAGGGTCTGTTTATCTATACTCTATAAATATTTACTGGTTAAATTAATGAACAAATCAATCTGCAGAATAAATACATTGTTGAAAGATGAGACTTGAATACAATGACCCAAAAGGACAGGAAACAGTTTTCCTACTGGAAGTTATAATGGATTGCATGTTATTTCTTCTTGCATTGGAAGGCTTTTGCAGACACAATTACTTCATTCATCTCCTAAATTCCTTGAGATTAGTAAGTGTCACATATTATTGCCCCCATTTTTCAGATGAAGAAATTGGATCTCCCAGTGCAGTTTTCTCTTCAACTGCATTATTTTTTAATACCACCAGGAATTTGATGGATTTCCTATAGAAAATGGGATTAGAGGCAGCTTTTCTAGCAAAGGAATGCAGGTCAGTAAGTTATTGGTACCATATTTAAGACAGAATGATTCAAGAAACCTAATTGGGGGCAGTGGGGGGGGAGTGTAAAAACCACTCCATAAAGTAAAACATATTCTGTAGCTGAAGGCTACACAGCTGGACACACCCAATAAGTGAAGTGGTCTATTTATTAGAGGTGTCGTTGTGTAATGTGAAATTCAGACTGTCATACCCAGGAGTTAGACAGATGGATGTGTGCTCATATCTTGATATTTAGGAGCTACAAGCATCTCTCTACCCTTAATTTCCTTGCCTGTCATTTGTCTATCATAATATTATCTGCCACATGGAGTTCTTGTGAAGGTTAAGTGACACAGTGATTGTAAAGTACTTGTCACATGGAAGTTCTTATTGTGGGTAGAGTACTGTATTTTAGGTATTATTTTTCTCTACCTTTTGCTAGGGCAAGATCATGTACAAGTGAAATTTAGAAGACTTTCTTGTGTTATTGTTTAATTCTTTGTTCATGTTTGTCTTCTCCATTAGATTTTAAGTTTCATGAGAGCAGGGAGTGGGTGCCTTTCTGCCAGTGCACTAGGAGTATTTCTTGGATAAAACATGAGCTAGACTACAGCACTGCTCTTCTCAGCAGTCCTTCATCTTCTCCTTATTTCACTCTGAATACAAACTAAAGTTCTTATAATGAGCTATGAGTCTCTGTAGTACTTTATATAAGAGAAACTTAATAGAATGAATGAATAAAAGAAAAGTGGGTAATTTTTAAGGTATTTTTCAGTATGGTTTTACAAAGCAGGAGTCAGATAACTGGCCAATCATAAAATGAACAGGGCTATATAAAAATTAATGTGAAGGGGAAGGGGAGGGGCAGAAAAATTTACTATATAATTAAAAAAAACTCTGCTGGACAAGAAAATGAACTTTATAATCCCAAGTCATTTAAAAACTCAATTTATAAATTACATTTGTGGGTTTTGTCATCAGAAGAATCAACTTCACTCAAATGCAACCAACTTTCTGATTTTTCATTTATCCCACAGGAACATTTCAAGTTACATTGCTTGAGCATTAAAAATGCTTATGTATATGTAAAGATCAGTGAACATGAGAAATGAGACTTTTGGGAACTAAAGTATAAATATAACATGGGTTACTTGTATTAGCTTGAAAACAGGAAATAGTAAAGTAAGGTTTAGGTTTGATTTATATTTATAACAAAATTTCTATTATAGAGGCAACACCCAAGGTAGACACTTGGGTGTGGGGGATGCTTTAATTGCTGCTGAATCATAAAAGATACTGCCATCACTTTCAAAATTTTCCTCTTTGCTTTGGGTACTGAGCCTTAAATACATTTCTCCCAGCACCCACTGGGTAGAGAAGAGAACATTACTAGCCAGGAGCTGTGTATACATAACCTCATTCAATCTCCCTGACCACCCAGGATACAGTCAACAGTGGCATTATTAGTGTTGCCATGATACAGGTAAGATCAAAGAGGCTTAATGAAATCAATGCCACTTTTCTAGAGTCTCACCAAAAAAAAAGTGGCAGAGCTTAGATTCCAACTAGTTTTTTTTCTTGAATACAAAGCTGCAAACCTTTCCACTACAGGTGTCCCAAATTACTTACATTATTCTATGTTGGTAATAATACTTAACGTGAGATCTACTCCCTTATCAAATTCTTAAGTGCACAGTACAGTATTGTTATCTACAAGCACCATGTCATACAGCAGATCTCTAGAACTTGTTCATCTAGCAAAACTGAACATTTGCACCCTGTGAACAACATGTCTCCACTTCCCTCACCCCCAGCCCTGGGCAACCACCATTCTGCTCTCGGCTTCTACGAATCTGATTATTTTAGATGCCTCCTGTAAGCATAGAATTGTGCAGCATTTTGTCCTTCTGCGAGTGGCTTAGTTTACTTAGCCTCATGCTCTCAAGGTTCATCCATGTGATCACACATGGTTCCTCTTCTTTTAAAGCTGAGACAATATCACAATAATATTAAAATAATATTGAATGTATGCAAAATACTTACCTTGTAGCTACCGGTGTTATCTTTTCTGCTAATTACAGCTGTTTTTAATATACCACTGTTAACGATGCTGCACAATTTACATTATTCACAGTGTGATGAGGTTGCCATTTAGTAAACAACTGTACATGAGTCTGTGCGAACAATCCCTTCTGGTTGCTAATGTACTATGATCATGTAATTCGCCATCTAAACCAGAACATTTTTTTTAATACAAAAGGGTAAGGACATATAGGATGCTAATGTAGGATGTAAGGACAACTATCAAAAATGGGCACTATCCTGGGCAAAATGAATCTTGTCACCATGCTTACAGGGAACTCCAGATAACTTCCCAACTCCCACACAAAAGATGTCACCATTTAAGTAGGCATTTTTAGCGATTTTTGCAGAGGAATAAAAGAAAATTGGCCTTCAATCATGGATCTCAAAAGATCCCCAAGAACACTGATGCCTTTGCCATGTCATGCTCAGCGTGTGTTCTCTGGCAAGTTCTGTCAGTAGAGGAGGGCAGTATGGTGGACAGTCACAGGCACTTCCTACCGATTTGGAAAGCACTGTGGCTTTTGGTCACCTAATTGTTTAGCAATGGGTACACTAATTATCCTGTCTTCAGCCGACTAATGCTCCCTCTAAATGTTTCATGAGGCATGCAATCAACACAAAATAAAGATGGTCAAATGGGGCTTGGCCTTGACTGAGTCAGGGGCAGAAAGAGACAGAGAGACAGAGATAGAGGACAGAGAAAGGTAAAGGGGAGATGCAAACAGAGATATAGGAGGACAAAGACAGAGAGAGACATGCAGCCAGCGAAACGGAGACAGAGAGGGAGAGGGAGACAGAGAGATAAGGAAGTGTCAAAAACTAAGGAAGAAAGCGAGGCACCTACAGAGCTAGAAAGACAGAGGAGAGAGAGACACTTTGGAGTGAGACTGAGAGAGACTAGCATTTATTTTAAGAGAAACATGTGTCTTCAAGTGGCAGCTCTAAGTAGAGTTAAATTTACTCTATTTGCATGTAGATTATTTTAAGAAATTCAAGCACCTTTTGGCTCCCTCCTTCTTAATTAACTGATAGAAAAAAGAGAGGTAATTTTATAATCAGTCAAAACAAAACAGGTCAATTAGGAAGGTCAGTGTTCTGCCTCCAAAATTCATAAAGTGACAAAATTAAATGTATATATTTTCCCATGGTTTTCAGTGACCGACCCTGCTGCTACCCTTCATAAAGGGGTGACTTCTGGGTCCAATAGCAATTGGTACAGTGTGGTAACAATTTCCAGCAAGAATTACCACCAAAATACGCATTCCGAATTATCTGGGATCCTGTTTCTTCAAGAATAAATTTGAAAATAGAAAATGAAACCTGATCTGTTTCCAGTAGTCTGCTATGTTGTGTATTCTCTCCACTTCTCTATTCTTCTGTCCCTCACTTCTATGGGATTAATTAAACATTTTTAATATTCCATTTTAATTCCTGTGTTTGCATATTTATGAGTTCTATGCCCATTTTAGAAGTAGACATTTCAGCAGATAAGTTTGCATTTGCAACTAGTGAAGAATGTACTTCCTACCCCAGCAAAAAGTCACTGCCCACGAATTACCTTCTCATCGATTCAAACAAGACACAGGTGGGATCACAGTACTATTGAAACTCCTGGCAATTTTGTCAGAGTTACTGATTCGTGGAAAGACATGGAAATGTTATTAGCCATGTTTCCACCAGACATCCACAGGCTTGGGGTCTAGGAAGAAAAACATTGTGCATAATTCAAAAGCACAGGATAGAAGCTGAAAAGGGCTGTGCATTATGAAACAGAGCCTTTATCTCCATGCAAAGCCACAGAAAAGATCTGATTTTGCTGTAAGCCACACTAGAAAAAGAAGAAAGAAGAAAAAAAAGGAAGATAAGCATGATTCTCACTAAGGTGAAATTATCATGTCTATTGCCATCATCATTACTTCTTGAATTCATAATTCATGGGCCATCACTCCACTGAAATGGACATTGGCAAGTAATGGCATTTTTTGTGTAACAGAAAAAGCCGTCAATGAAAAAATAACTTCTTGCACACCCCACTACTGAGATGTGGAGGGTCAGAAATATGGGGCAACCAACATGATGACAGCTGCTGGTCTGTTTTTGGTAAACTCAGGCTTTGTAAGATAAAACTTTTCCATTGGTAAAACAAATAAATTCATTTTCATTCATTTATATCACAATGTAGAATGTCCTACTAACTTGCACATTTACTTTTCATCCTTTTCGTATTGCTCTATGTCATGATTTTTAAAGTGCTGGTATACTAGTAGATTGGTTTATCTTCTACATGCAGGGATAAGGAAGTTGATTTAATTTTAATGTCTAAGGTAATAAATTTGTGAATAGATCATTATACTCAGTGGTTTATATGGCCAATTAACTTAAGGTATTACTTTGTCCATAGTATGTGCCAATAAATGTTAATGAATAACCAAATAAATAAGTCAAATTAATCATTCCACATATATGTTACTGCTAATATACGTAATACACTGTGCTAGTTGCTAATAATCAAAATAGGATAATAAACTTTCTCATCTCATTAGATATTTTTGCTCAAATATAACTCCAGTGACACCTTCCCTGGCCACCATATTTAAAATTACAAGTCTTCCCCATTGTACCTCCCAACCTGTGCACCAACAGAAGTCTCTAGATCTCATCCCTGCTCTCTATCTGACAATCTTTGTATCTTGCAATTTACTTTTGTTTCTTATTTTTCTTCTCTGATTATAAGGTAAGATCAAATAAAGCAAGAAATTTTTGTCTTGTTCTCAGCACCTGGGACACTGCCTAGTGTAAGCACTCAATAAATTTGTTTTTAATAAATGAGGAATATTCTGGTTTCTCTTCAGATCATATAAATCTTTTGCCTTTTTAATAATTGAAGAGAATCCTGCCATCAGCAAATTCAGGTTTAATAAAAGAAACAGAACCCTGAATGGTATGGCTCAGTGGATTGAGCACCACCCTGCGGGCTGAAGGGTTGCTGGTTGGATTCCCAGTCAGGGCACAAGCCTGGGTTGCGGGCCAGGTCCCCAGTTGGGGGCATGCAAGAGAGAACTGGTCGGTGTATCTCTCCATTACTATGGATTTATTACGAGATACTGGCTTGCGCAATTACAAAGCTGAGAAGTCCTACAAATGCCATCTGCAAGCCAGAAGTTTAGTAGAGCTGATGGTATTGTTTCAGTCCAAATCTGAAGGCCTGAGAACCAGGAGCACCAATATCAATGGGCAGGAGGCCATGGTTGTCCCAATTCAGGCAGAGAAAAATTCTTCTTTCCCCTTCCTTTCTGTTCTATTAAATCCCTTAGCTTACTTGATAATGGCCATCAGCTTTGGTGAAGGTGGTACTCTTTATTCCATCTGCCAATTCAATTGCTAATCTGTTCTAGAAACACCCTCACAGATACACCTGCAATACTGTTTTACCAGCTATTGAGGCATCCTTTAGCCCAGTCAAGTTGACACATAAAATTAACTACAACAATGACCCATATTCTATTCTTGCACAGATCCTTTCCTCCAGCACACATACCAGTTCTCTCCTCTCCAGCACCCTTTCCTGTAAATTCTAGTCACTTTTAAAGCCTAGAATTTCAATCTCTGTCACCTCAGCTTAGTCAACATGGACTCTCCTGTTTCCAAGCACAGTTCCAGCTGCCTGTTGCCATGAAAGCCAAATTCATGAGACAGGTGCTGATGGAAAAGAAAGTGGTTTATTTTAGTACTGGTCACCTGAGAAGAATGGAGACTCATGCCTCAAAGCTCATTTTAACATCTCAGTGCAGGCACAAGTTTTTATAAGGAAGGAGAGGAAAAGCAGAACAAACAGATAAGGGGAAGGAGTTGGAAAGCTCTCTACATGTAGACCAGCACAGTCCATTCCAATAAGGGAAGCGATGGTGCAGAGTGTGTCATGCTGGTTTAGTCATCCTGGCTTCGCATCACCTGGCTTTACATCGTCCTGGCTTTACTTCATCCTGGCACCATGGTTAGTTAGAGGTCAGCACATCTTTCCAGAGCTGAGATGCCTGAAGATTGGAGTCTGTATCCTTTGAAGTTAGTTCCTAGGATTCCTATACAAACATGCTATTTATCTACAAAGTATATATTGGAATCAGCACTTATAGAAACAATGTCAGAAGAATGGTAGGGTAGGTTACAATTCCCCACTGTCATACCACCTCTCCGAACTCTGGAAAAAGCATGCTGCTAGGCAGAGAGAGCCAAGATATTTGCGGAGCTCACCTCTCGGGTTTCTTTCCTGCCAGGTAGCACAGTTCTACATTGCTTGCTGTTCAGTGCTTGGAAACAGTTTCCTCATAGGGCTTGCCCAGTCATACAGTTGCTTAGAGTGGGGTAGCACATCTGGCAGTGTTTATTCTCTAAAGACTGGAAGTAAAAACGTTCAAGCTTGCATGGCAGTAGGGAAGACATATGTCACATACATGACGGCATCATTGATTCTTTTAATTATGTTTGTGGTAATGGAAATAAAAGGGATTTATAGTTGTGATAAGGAAAAATAGAGGGAACTATCAGCATATAACAGAGCTGCTCATCATCTACTTTGGTCTGTCATGTGAGGTTTTCCTTAGAAAGGGATTAGTGAACTAAAATCTCCAGGATGAACAAGGCCACACAGAGGCAAAACCACCGTTCAGGTAGAGGTCGTAACATGAGGTCAAAGGAAATATAATCTACTCGATGAACAGAAAAAAATATGATCTAACATTTATTGAGGGTATATTATGAATAGTCAACACCCTAAATGCTTTATGTATTATCTCATTAGATTCTAATTATAACAACTTTAAGAGTTACTATTACTAATCCATTTCACTGATGAACAAAGATTCAGAGAGATTGAACAAGTTTACCCAAGGCCATGTAGTGCTAAGATTTGGATCCAGGATGTTTTACTACAGCACTTGAACACTCAACTAGTACACTTTAAGGAAAACAAACAAAGAAAAGCATAATAATATGATAACAGAGAGAGAGAGGAGAGAAGAAATCATATGACAACCACGTGTAGCCCTCCAGGAACTAAAGGTCTCACTCAGGAGAAAACACTATAAAAACAAGTAGTAACCATATACAATTTCTATTTAAATACAGGGTGTGGCAAAAGTAGGCTTAAAGTGTAAGTATGCAAAAATGTTTATTCTTATATTATCATTTACTAGTATAGTATTATATTACATATGAGCAACTATAAACCTAATTTGCCCCACCCTGTATACTCTCCTAAAACAGACCTTTAAACTGTGTTTTGACAACAAAGATCCTTTACTACAAATCTTTTGTTTTATAAAGAAAAGACAGAGGCCCAAGGAAGTTGAATAAGTTGCCCAAGGTCACTCAGCTTGAAGTAGTCAAACGGGGACTAAACTCAGGGACTTCTAACGCCTGATTAAAAACGGCAGCCTGTCTACCTTGTAGTCTCAAGAACAGTTCAAAAGATGCTCTGGGTAAAAACAATGTTAGTTACCCAATAGTGGGTGCTGGGAGCGAGGGTAACCAGGGAAGTAGGAAGATCCCCCCCGAACCGCAGGCCTGAGTGTCTGGGAAGTGGTTACAGACAGAGTAAGCTTGGCAGACATGGAAATTTAAAGGAAAAGGAGGAACAGAAACAACTGGCAAATATTTCTGGAGTGTCTGCCATGTGCCAGTGTTAGGTATGTTTATAGTGTGGCTAGATATGCAAAATCAAATCTGAAGCAAAGGAGTTGGGTCAGAGTTGGAAAAAAAAAAAAACCCTAAAGGTTTTCTCCTGTAACAAGTGGCTGATAGAGCCTTGTCTCTCTATTTCTTTGTCAGAATAGGGTTTCATTCTGCAAATAAGGTGTGATATCCAGAACAGTAGGGTGTGACTCAGAAACAATAGAGAAGGTAAAGCAGGGGTGGGCGGGGGAGGGCTCTCTGTTCTCAGGAAGGTTTCAGGATGCAGTAGGGATAGTTTTCCAGAGGCAAGTGTGCTTGAATTGAGTAGTACAGTCTGCAAGGGCGTTTAGAAAGTGATGGCTGGGGAAGGACCTGCCGGGTTCCCCATGCTGTGGGTGGAAATTTGCAGTGACTTGAACGAAGAAGCGGAGGTCCTGCCTGGGGAGCTAAAGCAGAATCCAAAGTCCTGAGAAGGAGGTGGCTTTTAGATGGATGTGCCCCTTTCGAAATGTAATGGAAAGAAGCCAACTGAAGAGACTGTATTATATAAATCAGATTTATTGTATTTTACAAGTTTAAGAACTTACTTAGATACTAATGGAGGAAATGAAATCAGATCTTCCTTTGGTATTGAAAGTGAATGTATTCACTCATCTGTCAGACCCTCGGCCAGCACCTGGGATACCAAGTGAACGAGACATTCCACACCAAATCAGTGTCAAGATCAGGGTGGCAGCCTGGTTTGTGAGTTCCGACAAAGGCAAGAAAGGTGGTGTGACCAATGGTTGATGGCCCATTAGGAGCAACAGGGCGGGTAGTGGAAAATGCTGTCCAAGCAAGGGTGTTCGGGTCCCCCGTGGGAAGTGTGAGTTTTTCTTCAAAGGACAACATGAAGGTTTTAAAGGGCTTTTAAGCAGGGAAATGATCTGATTGGATTTATCTACCTACTGATTTACTATCATTCCCCATCCAAGAGATCTATCAGGTTTCTTAGCCAATAGACAGACACTAATGTAGGGTAGAGCCAGCCCCAGTGGGGAATAGATCAGTAGCCTTGTAGTCAGGACTTCTTATAATTGTGAGATTGAAATTATAAAGTAGAAAAGCAACAAACAATACATTTGCAAGGCCCATATTATAAAGGTGGCCTAATCTCAATTTAAACTGGTTATTTTCCTATGTGCTTTATATTTAACACCTTCCAAACTGATTTGGGGAAGACAGTATATCCATCCAAATGTAAATTAAGGGTCTGGGCACTCAGAGTGGGTAGGCTGATGCTGAGTTGGACAGTCAAGTGTTTTGGGAGCTTACCCACTGGGCGGCTACAGATTTCCTTTCAGTCCTCATGGACTATCTGAAGTCAGAGATACCCCTTTGTCTATTCCTGGGTTAACATTTTCAAACACACCTTGCTTCTTCCAGCATTACTCTGCTTGAATAATGCCGTCCAGTAATGTCAACACACGAAAAATGTGAAAGACTGTCCCATCTCTGGGCATGTCAACTTATGCTAATGAAGCTGCATATCAGGACATCCATTTTTCTCACTTTCAGGGAAGGCAAAGGTATTAACAGGTGATTGCAGTGTGAATGACTTATGCAAAGCATCTCTCTCCTTGGTAATCAAAGATGAGGAGCAATGAGAACAGAAAATTGTCCTGTGGACCCTTAATGCTGATTCGAATATTGAAATCTCAATCCAGTTATCTCCTTTGATGATATTTATTTTCTTTCCAATCTAAGGTTATAAAAAAAGCCACTAAAATTTACTTTTGTCACCTGAAAGATATATTTGCATGATTCTGTTTTCACTTGCTAATCATTATCTTTAATGCAACATAAGAAAAAATTTTGAAAAGAAAACCTCAAAAATGAGAAAAACAGAAGGGGGAAAGGATTTTTTTGTCCCTCCGGGGTTCCCAACCTACTGCCTGTGATTGCCTTGAACAGATGGCTGTGCACAGGTCCCGCCTGCCTGCTTCCTCTAATAAACCATGCAGCCCGCCCTAGTTTCTCTGGGAAGGCAGAATTAACAGAACCCATCGGTATCTTCTAGGTTTCCTCTACGCTCAGAACAGCACCAAACGCAGCATCAAAGAGCGGCTCATGAAGCTCTTGCCCTGCTCGGCTGCCAAAACATCGTCTCCTGCTGTTCAAAGCAAGTTTGTTTGTTTGTTTCCTCAAAAATGTTTGTTTTGTTTG
>PVKM010046379.1:0-11722 GCA_004027735.1 Carollia perspicillata
CCCTGCCTTTCCCCTTCTGGGATGAAACCTCTTCTGTCCCCAGTCTGTCTTGAGGGCCTGGCAAGGGTCAGGGGAAACGCAGGGGGCATGGGAAGGGGAGGGCGAGGGGCTTCCCCTGTCCCCGCCTCGGCCTTGGCTCGCGGCCCGCTTGGGTCTGCCCTCCCCCTTCGGAAGCTCAGCCAGCACTAGTGAGTGGGCAGCTGCCCTGAGTGCGTCCTAGGAGGACCTCAGGTCCCTCCGTGGGGACAGCTGGGGCAGCTCTTCTCTCCAAAACCAACCTGTGCGTTCACGCCTCACGCGTGTGTCACGCACAGATCGAACTTATGAGGGTGCTTTGCGCATGTTGTCCTACGGAATCCTTAGGAGTAAGCTCCCCTGTAAGGGGAGCTATTCTGACCATGGTTATAGATGAGGAAGCCGAAGCTCAGAGAGGGCAAGGAACCTGCTCAAGATCACACAGCCTGGAAGTGGCTGAGACAGGACTACAACCCAGGCTTCTGTCCTGGAAGGTGGCAGGAGCTAGTGCAAATGCCAAAAACAATGCCCCAGGTAACACCCCACCCCGTCCCACCTGCTGATGGGGGGTCTGAATAACTCCAGCCTGAGCCAGCTCACTGCTTCCCTCCCCCGCCTGCCGCTGGCAGGTCAAGCGTCCTGTCCTGTTGTCTGTCACCAGTTGGCAGGTCATGACTCACATGCTGCCGAAGTCTGCAGGATCTGCGCAATGACAACAGGTGACCCCATAAAAGACAGGTGATTTACCGGGGTTAGTTTGATGGCCACATAAAGCATCCCATACACAACGAGGGAATAAAAAGGCCGCCTGGCACCGGGCAGTTACTGGGCTCCTCCCGCGAGGGGTGCTCCCTCCTCGCGCCCCAGGCCCCATCCTGCTTTCCGAAAGGGAGCCCGAGGGCTCAGCGTGGGCGGCCTTGGGGGAGGGGCAGCAGGGGGACTTGAGCCAAGATGGATGAGGCCCACAGACAGGGGACGGAAAGGCCTTGTGTCCCCGCCTCCCAAATTCGGCTCGGTTATCCATCAGGCATCTCTGAAGTGTGCGATTTACACTCTGTTATTGATGCTGGGGCCTCTGGAGGCTGAGGGCTGGGGCCGGGAGCTGAGCAGGCACCGGGAGCTGGTGTCCAAGGCCAGCCAAGCCAGCAGGCGGCAGCTGGCCTTGCCTTTGGCCTGAACAAGCCTGTCCCCTGCTGGGGGCGCTGACCTGGAACAGCAGAGCCCAGGGGCCTCCCAAATCCTCATGCCAGGACTCAGCACTGACAGACCAGGGAGGGCGTGTGTCCTCTAGCCACTTGCTGGGGGCCCAGGCAGAGGCTCTCCTGGGCTCGGGCTTGACCCCTGAGACCAAGGCAAGTCAGCCTTTGGGCAGGCCTGCCCTGGCCCTGACTCTCTGCTCACAAGCAGCTCGAGACAGGACCTTCAGGCCCCACGCCTCCGTGGTCCCAGCTCCATGCAGGGGAAGGGAGCAGATGTGCAGCCGGAAATCCGGGCTGGCTGTGACCCTGGATGGGCGTCTCCACTCTCTGCGCCTCAGGCTGCTTGCTCAGCAGGAAAGTGGGACGGAGCACCTGTGTGTGTGTGACCGGTGGGTGGAGGCACAAACGTGTGCCTGTGAAGAGGGGGTAAGGCTGGGAGGTCCCCCTGGGGCCTGGGTTCCTCCCTGTTAAAGGTCGGAGTTCCCAGGTCTATGCAACCATCCCCTGCTTGGAGCCCATCTGTCCTGCAGTCTGGGCCGGTGGTCTTTCCAATCCCGGATCTAACAAGTGGCTGGGGAGTCAGGGGTCCGATAAGGGTGGGGCGGCCTGGGAGACCCATGCTGTACCCAGAGGCCGTGGAGCGCAGGGTGGTCTGGGAAGCATGGCGCAAGGCTCTGGGTGGGAGACGAGCAGAGGAAAGTGGCCAGGCTGCCTGGGCAGGGAAACGGACGACAGCGCGACCCAGGGGCAGAGCCAGGGGCTCAGCCTGCAGGAAGTGTAGACAGCTCCATGTTCCGAGGGGCAGGGCTGTGAGTGGGGCGAGGACCTGCAGCCTGGGCTGGGCAAGCACCCTTGGTTCCTCAGGCCAATGGGTGCTGGTGGGAGGGGAGCCTGAGCTAGCTTCAGGGGCCCAGAGTGCTGGGCATGGTCTCATCAGCATCCCCTCCCCGACTTCCCCTCTGACTCTAGACACAGACCCCGGGCACCTTCCCCTTGTCCTCACTTGCTTCCAGCCAGGTGTCCTGGGCTGGCCCTTGACCTGCCTTGGGACCTTATGGACAAAGCTCTTCTGCGAACAAGCCCTGGGCTGGGTTAGTGGGTCAGCCAGCCACTGGCAAAGCCGGAGCCCTCCTCAGAAGGCCTTGGAGCTGTGGGCGTGGCAAGGCCCCCTGTAAATGCAAATGGGGCCTGAGTGTGCGGGGCTCAGCCCCTGGTACGAGCAGGTGGTCACTGATACCCAGCCGCACCTGGCCAACACGGCCCGGGGGCCCGGCCCTCCAGCCTCTGGAACTTAGCTGGGGACGGTAAGACACTAGTCACCAAATAGCACAGCTGGCAGCCCATGGACGTACAGCGCTTTGAGCCTGTGGTCGAGATTCTGGCCTCGGAGCCCCCTCTCCCCTTCTCAAGTGGTCTTGAGTGAGTTCGCATCTCCCAGCTCAGGTTTCTCGTCTGTTACAAGGCGGCAAGAGGGGCTCCGGCCACACGTTTGCTGGGAGGGTTGAAGGACTTCGGTTTTCACGCAGCTCCAGACAAGGTCATTATTACAGTGTGAGCTGCCATCCCCCCAGAGTGGGGTCACAAGGGGCTAGAACATGGGTTGGCATATGGTATGTGATCGACCAACATCTGCTGGGTGGCTGGGTGGCCAGATGCGCGGATGGACGAGTGATGGGAGAGAGGGAGGGAGGGAGGGACAGGCGGGTGGCCAGACCAAGGGCTCCGTGAGTGGGTGAGTGGGGAGAGGAGCCACGACAGAGCAGAGGGAGGCTCTCTCTGGCATCAGGAGACCTGGCGGGGGAGGGGGCACTGGAGCCTGGTCCTGAAGGGCAGCAGTTTGCTGGGCAGAGGGGAGCAGACCTGGAGTAGAGGGAGGCCAGGGGGGAGGTCTGACCTGGTTGAGAAATGGAGACTCGGGGGCACTGGGCCCCGCTGACGCCTTCGGCGGGCGCGCCCTCATTCTGCTGGGCGCCCAGGGCCGCCCTCTGCCGAAGAAGCTTTGTGGCCCTGCAGTCACACAGCAGACCTTTGCCAGCTGCCTGAAGACACCTTCCCCACGGAGGATGAAAGATAATTTCTAATTGATTTTTTTTACCACTATGAAATATAAAATAATGAGGCAAGTCTATGCTATAATTTCTCCATTTGTGAAAGCTGAAGTTACACCTCCAGGCAATTTCCTCAGAGCATGGGCCCCTCCCGCCTTTAAAAAAAATCTCATTTCTTTAAATGCAAGGAAACATATACATTTTTCAAGTTTTGTAGTTTTGGAAGTGGACAAGGTGTGGAGTAATTTCCCACACAGCACGGAACGCAGAGCCAGGGAGGGCACCTCTGCTGAAAAGCGATTTCTGTAAATACAGGAGAAAGCAGCTCTGTCGACACCTTCGCCTTCCGTCTACAAAACGCACGAGTGACAAACAGGACATGTTTTAACACCAGACAATGAAGCGCCCCTCTCTACTGCTCAGCAGTGACGACGCTGGCAGCTGCTTTTCTAGTCTCTCTCTCTCTCTCTCTCACACACACACACACCCTTTGAGCTTGCAGGCCTCCCAGAAACAAGCTTTCCCTTCAAACCCTGGGTCCGAGCCAGGGGTGAGCTCCTCATTCCAGTGAAAAATAACTCTGAATCCATAAAACGCGCCCTAAATCCATCTCACCCACCTTTGACCAGCCCCTTTTAGCCTTGGCTGTGAAAGGTGGCCTCGTGGGAAATCTAGAAGGAAGAAACCGAAGCGACGGCGTGGCCCTCCCTAAAGTGACCTCACCCGAGGCTCGGAATGGCTGTCCGGGGGGGGCACACAGCGCCCGGGCCCCTCGTGGGCAACGCCTGGCCCCTGCTGAGACGCAGTGCTAGCCAGATGTCGCTGGAGTCCACCCTGAGCCTGACTGGCCACCTGCGGCACGACCTGGGCACTGAGGGGCGTGGCGCCCACACCGTGAGGCCTGGTTTCTGCCTCACACCCCCGCCTGCAGAGGCCCGTCGGCCTCAGGTGGGCGGGCGACCACCGCCACCCGGTCTCACCATGCGTGTCTTGTGCTCCTTGCAGGTGCCGAGGCCCCAAGTCAGGTGAGGCCCCGCTCCCCCAGCCGTCCACCATGGTGGTGGCGCACCCCGCCTCCGCCGCCACCACCACGACCGCCGCCACCGTCACGGCCACCGTCGTGCTGACCACGGCCACCATGGACCTGCGGGACTGGCTCTTCCTCTGCTACGGGCTCATTGCCTTCCTGACGGAGGTCATCGACAGCACCACCTGCCCCTCGGTGTGCCGCTGCGACAACGGCTTCATCTACTGCAACGACCGGGGGCTCACCTCCATCCCCGCCGACATCCCCGACGACGCCACCACCCTCTACCTGCAGAACAACCAGATCAGCAACGCCGGCATCCCCCCGGCCCTCAAGACCAAGGTCAGCGTGCAGGTCATCTACCTGTACGGGAACGACCTGGACGAGTTCCCCGTGAACCTGCCCCGCTCCCTGCGGGAGCTGCACCTGCAGGACAACAACGTGAGGGCCATCGCCCGGGACTCGCTGTCCCGCCTCCCGCTGCTGGAGAAGCTGCACCTGGACGACAACTCCGTGTCCACCGTCAGCATCGAGGAGGACGCCTTCGCCGACAGCAAGCAGCTCAGGCTGCTCTTCCTGAGCCGCAACCACCTGAGCAGCATCCCCTCGGGGCTGCCCCGCACGCTGGAGGAGCTGCGGCTGGACGACAACCGCATCTCCACCGTCCCGCTGCACGCCTTCAGGGGCCTCGACAGCCTCCGGCGTCTGGTGCTGGACGGCAACCTGCTGGCCAACCCGCGCATCGCCGACGACACCTTCGGCCGCCTGCAGAACCTCACCGAGCTCTCCCTGGCGCGCAACTCGCTGGCCGCCCCGCCCCCCGACCTGCCGGGCGCCCGCCTGCAGAAGCTCTACCTGCAGGACAACGCCATCAGCCACATCCCCCACGGCGCGCTGGCCAGGATGCGGGCGCTGGAGCGGCTGGACCTGTCCAACAACAACCTCACCGCACTGCCGCGTGGCCTGCTCGACGGCCTGCAGAGCCTGGCCCAGCTGCTGCTGCGCGGCAACCCCTGGTTCTGCGGCTGCAGCCTCCTGTGGCTGCGGGACTGGGCGCGGGCGCGGGCGGCAGCGGTCAGCGTGCGAGGCCTCGTGTGCCAGGGTCCCGAGAAGGTCCGGGGCATGGCCCTCAAGGACGTCACCCATGAGATGGACGAGTGCTTCGAGACGGGGCCGCAAGGAGGCGCGGCCAGTGCTGCCGCCAAGACCACAGCCAGCAGCCACACCGCCGCCACCACGCCCCAGGGCTCGCTCTTCACCCTCAAGGCCAAGAGGCCAAGGCTGCGCCTCCCTGACTCCAACCTGGACTACCCCATGGCCACGGGCGATGGCGCCAAGGCCCTGGTCATCCACGTGAAGCCCCTGACGGCGGACTCCATCCACATCACGTGGAAGGCCGCGCTCCCCGCCTCCTCCTTCCGGCTCAGCTGGCTGCGCCTGGGCCACAGCCCGGCCGTCGGCTCCATCACGGAGACGCTGGTGCAGGGGGACAAGACAGAGTACCTGCTGACGGCCCTGGAGCCCAAGTCCACCTACATCATCTGCATGGTCACCATGGAGACCGGCAACACCTATGTGGCCGATGAGACGCCCGTGTGCGCCAAGGCGGAGACCGCCGACAGCTACGGCCCCACCACCACGCTCAACCAGGAACAGAACGCCCACCCCATGGCCGGCCTGCCCCTGGCGGCTATCATTGGGGGCTCCGTGGCCCTCGTCTTTCTCTTCCTGGTCCTGGGGGCCATCTGCTGGTACGTGAACCGGGCCAGCGAGCTCCTGACCCGGGAGCGGGCCTACAGCCGGGGCAGCCAGAAGAAGGGCAAGTACATGGAGTCGGGGACCAAGAAGGATAACTCCATCCTGGAAATCCGAGGCCCGGGGCTGCAGATGCTGCCCATCAACCCTTACCGCGCCAAAGAGGAGTACGTGGTCCACACCATCTTCCCCTCCAACGGCAGCAGCCTCTGCAAGGGCTCGCACACCCTGGGCTACGGCACCACGCGGGGCTACCGCGACGCCGGCATCCCCGACATGGACTACTCCTACACATGATGCCCGGCCTGGCAGGCCCGCCCCGGCACCCGCCTCCTCCCGGCCTGCAGCCTTCCGACAGAGCGAGGAAGAGGAACTCCACGACGACCTCCCCAGCGAATAGCGAAGTTTGGGGAGGGTTGTCAATTTTCTAGAACACAACAGTGGGGGGAAAATTGTTTTTAAAGGATAGAAGGCAAGAGAGGGGTTTGATGTTGCTGAAGACATAATTTATACCGAATAATGCCGGCTGGGGAGGGAAGGACTAAAAACGACACCGCAGGAAGGGTTGGGGCGGGGCGGCTTTCCCCTCGAGGCAGGCAGATACTACCTGGACGGCACCCGTGTGCGCCTCGCGCCCTGTTCGGGGCGGCCCAGAAGGACCTCCACGGAGGAGCGGCCGGCGCAGAGGCCCCCCGCGCAGCTCTCGCTGCCGGCTGCTCACTGGCAACGGCCTGGCGGAAGATTCGCAGGCTCCTCCCAAAGGAGAGGGGGAAGGAGGGTGTTTTTGCTAGGGAGACAGTGTCCTGGAGTCTCCCCCCGGTTCTTTCCATACCGCTTCCCTGACAGATTTTCAGAAATGCCGCGTCTTTGCGTTCTCTGAACAACGGTGTAACCAATTAAAAAGCGAACTCTCTCTTTCCTGTACGAGCCCCTCTTCGCTTCCACGCACCACCACGCGCCACGGAAGCTGTGGCTTTCCCGGCCCCTTGGAGGTGGCGCCTGTCAGCCTCTCTGTCCCAACGTTGTGGCTCTGAGTGCAGATGGGCAGACGGAGCCGCAGACGGCCCCGGTGATACTTCCTGGGCCAGTTCATACAGTTTCTAGAGAAAACAGAGTCATGAAAATGTTGCTTTCCCCTAACAGTTACTGAGTAAGTGGGCGCGGTGTGTTGGGGATGCTGCCCTTCGAAATGGCGGAGGCGTGGCTGTGCTGCTCGGCCGGTGCGTTCAGCTTGCTCCTGCCACGGGCGGGCCGAGTGGGGCCGCGCTCCTGTCTGCTGCAGAGACGGTGGCCATCGTGACCGACAGGCTCCTCGTCTCCCCCCCCCCAACACACACACACAGTCACCTAGGGAGCCACTTTCTTTCTTTCTTTTTTAAAGATTTTATTTTTTAGAGAGGGGAAGGGAGGGAGGAAGAAAAGGAGAGAAACATCAATGTGTGGTTGCCTCTTCCAGGTCCCAGACGGGGGCCTGGCCTGCAACCCAGGCCTGTGCCCTGACTGGGAATCGAACTGGTGACCTTTTGTTCAAAGGCGGGCACTCAGCCCACTGAGCCACACCAGCCAGGGCGGTAGCTATTTTTTCTGTGCTCTGTGCTTCCTCCTGGGACAAGGTAATTGGCACAAAGATTTTTTTTTTTTTAAATATCAGCTGATTAGACCTAATGGTTTCCATAGCTGCTGAAACAACACCCAGGAAAATGACACGAAAATTCTCGGAAAAGCCCTGGGAGACAACACTCCTGAATGCAAAACACTCAGCCGAGCCCATCCCCCGGGACCATTCTGGAGAGGAGGCTCCGCTTGCCCCCTGAACCAGCCAGCCTCCCAAAGGGCACTGACCGGGGCGCCCCCAGAGTTAAGGCTTTATTTCCTCCCTCTGGAATCCACATCGCCATCATTTATCAACCGACAGCACCGTGCGGTGAGCCATGAGATTAAAACGATGATGAAATAATGACAGCAAATCTGGAGAGAAGAGGGGACCGGCGCCCGAGGTTCTGCTGTCTCCTGCGTCCCTGCACTCGGGAGCCTGGGGCACCGTCCGTCCACACGCCGCCGCTCATCCGAGGCCGGGAAGAGCGGTGTCACAGGAGGGACACTGGCCCGAGGGCAAGGAGGCTGAGGAGGGGTCCTGCTCCTGGTGGCGGCGCCTTCAAAAGGCCCCGACTGCTTTGACAAAAGCCAAGGGCAGGAGGACGAGACTGAACTGCGGTCACAGGGCCGCTGTGACAGGCCTGGAGCTGGCCGCTCACTGGACATGAAAAGATGCAGCTGGCCCCTTCAGCGAAGTGTGGGTTGAAAGAAATGGACATAAGAGCCGCAGGAGGGGTGGAGAAGAGACACGGGGTCTCCACGGCCTCACCAAACGGGGACGCCTAACTCCCCAACCCCGGGAGAGGCCAAGGGGCACGGCCATTTTTCATTCTAAAACAAACCTTTTCCCCCTTTTCTCATACAGTGAAGTCAGGAGAGAAGTTCTCCCAAGCCTTAATTTCACGTCTGTAGTGCCCCCAGACCCAGGCCTGTTCCCACCCCGGGCAGCTCAGGGAGGAGCAGAGGGGCCCCGCTGGGTGTGGCCTGAGGGAGAGGGTGCTCCAGGGTGGAGGGTCTTGTCTGGAGGACAGAAGCCCAAGGTCTCTGTGGTTTCTGCATGAAGTCCCCTCCCTCGAGGCACCGCTCCTGCCTTCTGCCAGTGTCCCAGGAGAATCGCCCCCTAGTCCCCACTGCCAACAGGCTCGGTCCCCCCCACCCGTCTCATTCTAGGTCCCCCTTCCTCTTTTTCCCACGCCAGGCGGAAGTCAGACCCTCCCCTGAGAGGCTAGGAAGGCATCTGCGAACAGCAGGAGGGCTACACGGAGGGGAGGTCCTGGAAGGGCCTAGAACCAGCCTGTTCTCACCGCCCCCCACCCTGGGCGGTAAGCAGTGAGCAGGCCTGAGCCTCGAGCCTCGCTCTCGCACTAACAGGCCTCCCGCAGGGCCGAGGGAGCCGCCCCGCCCCAGCCCCCTGTGACCGGCTTCTGCAGGCTTCATCCCACCCTTGTAGACGCAGCCGTGGGCGGGGGCCCGCTCTCTTCTCTGCCCTAAGCATCCCACCCACCACCTTTGCAGCGTCCTTTCTGAGAGCAGGACCCCCAGTGCCTGCTGCCTCTCACCCCCCTAAGCCAGGGAGAAGCGAGGCCCACTCTGAAGCCCCATTACCTCCTGGTGCAGCCCCCCGTCCTGTGGACACAGGCCCACGAAGACCAGCCCAGGGCCGGGGCCTCCACTTCTGTCTAGAATCCGCTTTCTGCAGGCGGCCGGCCTGACCCCTGCGGCCTCTAACGAGCCGGGACGACCTTGCTGGCCTCGGCGCTGATGAGGGCATTTTGTGGCATTTAAGGCAGGTTTAAAGTTTAAAAAAAAATCCACGGCGCTTCTTTGGTTAAGTGGTTTACCCTTCGTGGTAATTAGATGTAGTGATTGGAATCTCTTTTCTATTACGTGGCAATTTTCCTTTAAATTTCCCCTTTAAAAAAAAAAGGAAAAAAGCAAGGAAGGAGGGAAGGCAGCAGGGCAGGCGAGTCATTTGCATTTTGCGAATGAGGCCTCTTGTAAGCGCAGCTCAGGCATTGGGCCCAATGTATGGAATGCTTAAGAGATTACTAAGAATAAAATCTATTAATTAGTCATACTCAATTCCACCGACACGATGTGCATCAAAAGCTTCTTTTCTTCCCGTTTCTCCTTCCCCCTTCCTGCGGCCTCCTGCGGAGGCCTCCACCTTCTCCAAATTGGCCCTGGCTCTCTAGACCGCCTTGCCTCCCCAGTGACGTGGGGCCTGGTGATGCACTGGGGGGTGTCCCCCCCCGGGGCTGGGGTGCTGGGCTTGGGGGCAGGAGCTGGGGCACTGGTTTCATCTCAATGAGCGGTGCTGGCAGGGAAGGAAGCCAGGAAGACGGGCAGCGGGTGGGAGCCCCTGCTTCCCCACCCAAAGCCTGCAGGCCGCGCCTGCCTTGTGCCTCTTCTCGCTCCCTTGACGGGTTCAGGGAGGTCTCCTCGCCACAACAAGGGGAGCCCAAGGCCAGGCAGAGTGAGGAGGGGTCTGGGAGGGTGTATTTTGCAAATGACAGCCTCTGTGTCCCCTTCTGTAAAGTGGGGGTGGGCTGAGGCAGTGCCTAGCTTCGCCTGGTCAAGCTGGGTGCTCCAGAGGTCTCCTCCACTAATCCTGGAAGGTTCTGGCCAGTCCAGTGCAGGTGACGGAGGGCCACAGTGGGAAGGCCAGGCCAGGTGAGGGACCCCTGTGATCTGAGCAGGCTGACTGAAACCTGGAGAAGGGGCTGGGCAATGTGCCTGGGGCTGTCCCTGAGCCTCCCTCCTTCACCCGCAGCGAGCTGGGGGGCCGGGGAGGACACCCCGCTCCCCCCGCCCCGACAACAGCAGCTCAAGCCTCGGAGCCAACCCAGTCCACTCCAGACACCTGCATCCCGCTGCATGCACCAGGGAGGAGGACTGGGCATCCGCGGCTCGTGCTCATGAAAAACACAAGGAAAACTGGATGCAGCAGACAGGGAGTGACGAAGCTGGGGCCTCTGCTGGAAGGAGGGGCCTCGGGGCGCACAGCAGCCTGAGCCCCCAAGGACCAGGTCGAGCTCTCAGGGCCAGAACACGGCCAGGGCCAGCAGCGGGCAGCCTGTGTGCCCGCGGCCCCTCCTGCGCTCAGTCGGCGCAGGTGACGGGTGACAGACCCCCGGTGCTGGGCCGTCGCCAGGTGGAGTGCTAACGAGCAATTCACGGCCCTGCACAGGCCCTCCTTCCAGAATGCAGACAGGGGGAGGCCTCTTTTTTCCTGAAGAAGGATAAAAGGGCTCAAAAATGCAAATCATTGCCGTTTACAACCCGGTGAGCCTGCTAAATTGATTAGGAAAGATTAAACTCCGTGGAGGTGGAGAGAAAGGGGGCTTTTTGGAGTTTTATGAACCTGTGGCCAGTGGCCATGTGTACGGCAGGGATTTTACGGGCCGGGCTCAGGGGCTGTCGCTTCCCAGCTCCCAGGGGGACTGGGGCTCTGTGCAGGCTGCCACCACGCAGGCCAGAGCACTCGGGATTACCCTGGGCTCGGCGCTGCTCAGGGAAAGCAACTCGGCCTCCGTGGAGGAGCTGGTGCTCCAGCATCTAAGACAGGGCAGGTTACGTCGCCCACGAGGTCTTTGGGAAGCTGCCCCAGCCCCCGGCAGAGACTCTACCCCTGCCCTCCAGATTCTGTCCGCCTTCCAGGGTCAAAAGGGAGGAGAAGTGGCCAGTCCAGTGACTGGAGAGTGGGTGGGGCTCTGGAGCCACAAGTTTTTTTGCGTCCTTTCTATTCCAGGATGGGTCTGGGTCTGATCCATTCCCTGCAGTCAGTGAAAGGGAAGGGGGCCAACTGTAAAGGGAAACTGAAGGTCAGGGTAGAGAATCACTGGCCTTGCAAAGAAATCAGGCAGTGAGCTCCCCGTCACCAGGAGCATTCAAGCATTTGATGAGGATATGGCAGATATTTTCCTGTCTAAGCCAAAACCTGGTTCTTTGATTTAAAGGTCCTGGTTCCCGCCCTCACTTTATCATCATCCCTCAGGACTCTCTATGGGAGATGATTACTACACTGCTCTGAATGGCCACTGTCCCCTGAAAATCCCAGGTCAAGGCCGGCCCACAGCCCC
>PVKM010046380.1:0-11720 GCA_004027735.1 Carollia perspicillata
AATGGGAGAACTGTAATGGCATAATCAATAAAAAAGTTAAAATAAATAAATAAATAAACAGAAGTAAAAATAAAATAAAATGGATGGTGAAATAAAGAGCTTCCCAGACAAAAGAAGGGTAAAAGAGTATGTCTCCACCAAGCCTGACAAGAGATGCTAAAGGTACTGCTATGAAGAGGAGAAGAAAGAGAGAGTCAGAGAGAGGGAAAGCAGGTACAGAAAAATGGAAGTAAATAAATACTTATCAAAAATAACCTTAAATGTAAACGGGTTAAATGCTCCAATCAAAAGCTATAGGGTAGCTGAATGGATAAGAAAATGCAACCCACATATATGCTGTCTACAAGCGACCCACCTGAGAACAAAAGATCTACACAGACTGAAAGTGAAGGAATGGAAAAATATTCCAAGCAAACAGACATGAAAAAAAAAAAGCCGGAGTAGGAATACTTATATCAGATGAAATAGATTTCAAAACAAAAGGCCATAAAATAGACAGAGAAGGACACTTCATAATACTTAAGGGATGAATCCTTCAAGAAGATATAACCATTGTAAACATATATGCACCCAACATAGGAACATTGACATATATCAGGAAAAACTAGGAGGACTTAAAGAAAAATATAGACAGCAACACACTTATACTAAGGAATTTTAACACCGCACTGTCAACAGTGGATAGATCTTCCAAAAACAATCAACGTTGATACTGTGGCATTGAATGACACTCTAGATCAAATGGTCTTAATTGGTATGTACAGAACCTTTTACCCTGAAGAAGCAAGATTCACATTCTTTTCAAATGCACATGGTACATTTTCAAAGACAGACCACATGGTAGGACACACAACAAGCCTCAATAAATTCAAGAAACCTGAAATCATATCAAGCATCTTCTCAGATCAAAATGGCTTGAAACTAGAAACCAACATCAAGAAAAAAACTCAAAGATATTCATATTCATGAAGACTGAGTTGTTAAACAATGACTCAACAACAGATCAAGAAAGAAATCAAAAAGTTTCTGGAAACGAATGAAAATGAGCACAAAACAGCCCAAAATTTATGGGACACTGTGAAGGCAGTGCTGAAAAGAAAGTTCATAGCAATCCAGGCCTACCTGAAAAAGACAGAAACATTTCAAATAAACAACCTAACCCTACATCTACAAAAACTAGTAGAAAAACAACAAACAAAGCCCAGAGCAAGTGAAGGAAGGAAATAATCAAGATCAGAGCATAATTAAATGACATAGAGACAAAAAGAACAATTGAAAGGATCAATAAATCCAGGAGCTGGTTCTTTGAAAAGATAAACAAAATCCACAAGCCTTTAACTAGACTCACTAGAGAGAGAGAAAAAGAAAGATGACTCAAGAGAAAAACAGAGACGACCCAAATAAGTAAAACCAGAAACAAAAGAGGCAAATACAACCAATACTACAGAAATACAAAGGATTATAAGAAATTACTATGAACAACTATATATCAAGAAATTTTAAAAGCTGGGTGAAATGGACAAATTTCTACAAACATATAATCCTTCAAAACTAAGTGGAGAAGAAGCAGAAAGCCTAAACAGACCTACAACAGCTGGTGAAATTGATATAGTAATCAAAAAACTCTGGGCACACAAAAGCCCTGGGCCAGATGGTTTCACAGGAGAATTTTACCAAACATTTAGGGAAGAGCTAACCCTGATTCTTCTCAAACTATTAAAAAAAGAAGAAGAAGAGGGAAAACTCCAAAACTCTTTTTATGAGGCTAGTGTTATCCTAATTCAAAAAACCAGAGAAAGACACAACACAGAAAGAAAACTACAGGCCAATATGGCTGATGATCATAGATGCTAAAATCCTCAACAAAATACTGACAAAAAGGATCCAGCAGTACATTAAAATGATCATACCCCATGATCAAATGGGATTCATCCCAGGGATACAAGGATGGTACAGTATATGCAAATTAATAAATATAATGCAACACATAAACAAATGGAAAGACAAAAACCACATATTCACATCCATAGATGCTGATAAAGCACTTGATAAAATACAGCACCCCTTTATGGTAAAAAAAAAAAACACTCAGCAAAGTGGGAGTAGAGGGAGAATCCCACAACATAATAAAGGTCATACATGAGTAACCTACAGCCAACATCATATTCAAGGGGCAAATCTAAAACCTTTTCTTCTAACACCAGGCACAAGATGAGGGTGTCTACTTTCACCACTTGTATTCAACATAGTGTTGGATGTTGTAGCCATGGCGATCAGACAAGACAAATAAATAAAAGGCATCCAAATTGGTGTGGAGGGAGTAAAGCTGTCACTGTTTGCTGATGTCACGATAGTGTAAACAGAAAACCCTCTAGATCCCACCAAAAAACTACTTAACCTAATAAGTGAATTTGGCAAAATGGTGGGATTCAAAGCCAACATGCAGAAATCAAAGGCATTTTATTATACTGACAATGAAATATAAGAAGCAGAAATTAAAGAAAAAAATCCCATTTGCATTAGCAACAAGAAAAATAAAATACTTAGGAATAAACTTAACCAAGGTCTTGAAAGACCTGTACTCAGAAAACAACAAAACACTGAAGAAAAATATTAAGAAAGACACAAATAAATGGAAGCATATACCATATTCATGGATTGGAAAATTTAACATCATTAAAATGCCCATACTACCCAAAGCAATCTATAGATTCAACACCATTCCTATCAAAACATCAGTGACATATTTCACCAAGATAGAACAAATATTTCAAAAATGTATACAGAACCATGAATAACACTGAATAACCTCATGAATGACACCGAATAGACTCAGCAATCTGAACAAAAAGAACAAAGTAGGAAAGATCACAGTACCTGATATCAAACTATATTACAAGGCCACGGTAATCAGAATAGTCTGGTGCTGGTATAAGAAGACACACAAAGATCAGTGAAACAGAATAGAGAGCCCAGAAATAAACCCATGTCAGTATGATGAGTTAATATTTGACAGAGGGGGCAGGAACATAAAATGGAGTAAAAATAGCCTCTTCACTAAATGGTGTTGGGAGATCTGAACAAGTACATGCAAAAAGATGAAACTCAACCACCAACTTACACCATATACAAAAATGAACTCAAGATGGATAAATAACTTATATATAAGTTGTGACACCATAAAAGTCCTGGAGGAGAATATAGGCAGGAAAATTTCAGATATCCCACACAGCAATACGTTCACTGATACATCCCCCAGGGTAAGGGATGTAAAGGATAAAATAAACAAATGGGACTACATCAAATTAAAAAGTTTCTGCACAACTAAAGAAAACAACAGCAAAATATAAAAAAAGGAATGAACTCTATGGGAAAATACATTTGCAAATCATACCTTGGACAAGGGTTTGATCTCCAAAATATATAAAGACTCAACACCAGGAAGACAAACAATCCAATTAAAAATGGCCAAAGGGCCTGAACAAACCTTTCTCCAAAGAGGACATACAAAGGGCCCGGAGACAAATGAAAGAATGTGGAACATCACTAGTGATGAGAGAGATGCAAATTAAAACCATAATGAGATACCACTTCACACCAGTGAGAATGGACATTATAAACAAATCAACAAACAATAAGTGCTGACAAGGTTGTGGAGTGAAGGGAACCCTAGTGCACTGTTGGTGGGAATACAGACTGATGCAGCCACTGTGGAAAATAGTATAGAATTTCCTCAAAAACTAAAAATGAAACTGCCTTTTCATCCAGTGATCCCACTGCTGGGATTATATCCTAAGAATCCTGAATCACCAATTTAAAAGAACCTGTGTGCCCCAATGTTCATAGCAGTGTTATTTACAATAAACCAGTGCTGGAAACAGCCTAAGTGCCCATCAGTAAAGGAGTGGACAAAAAACTGTGGTACATCTACACAGTGGAAATAAAGAACAAACTGACAGCGACCAGAGGAGCAGGAGAGGAGGAGAGCAGGGAAAAGAAGAGGAAGGGTCTAGTCAAGTAACATGTATCAAGGACCAATGAACATGGACAACAGGGTGGGGACTGACTGTGGGAGTGGGGAGGTGGGCAGGGTGGGGAAGAGCATTGGGGGGCAAAACTGGGACAACTATACTTGAACAACAATGAAAAATAGCTATTAAAACATTTAAAAATAGAAATAGAGAAAAGAATTTTCTTCCTTTTTAAAGCAGAACAATATCCCACTGCATGTATAGACCACATTTGGTTTACCAATTCATCTATTAGTTGTGCATTTTTTCTTGTTGTTCTAACATGTGTCATTGCCTTTATGTTCCCAGCTAACAGCTAATACTTTGCTCAACTGAGTGTAGGTAGACATTGAACAAATCTTTGTTGCCTGTACTATAGTTCATTGTCTGTGTGTCTGCCTAATAGAAAAAAATCAGAAGCTCCTCAAGGACGGATAATGTAGAAGGATAAAATGGATATGTACTTATTAAATTAATGTCGAATGAAAATAATAATTACTACATCTTTTGAGAGCTCACTACTTACCAGGCACTGTGATAGATGAATGGATTGATAATACTTCTCACCACATTACTGTGAGAATGCCATTGTTCTCACCCATTTATAGAAAAGTTAAGAAAAACATAGTAGAAGAGGAGTTTGAACCCATGCAGTCCTTGCTCTACAACCATGCTGTTCACCACTAAGCTGAGCATTTCATTTGAGAACCAAAAAGTTCACTCAGTTTTTAAACAAAAATAAAAGACATATTTTTTCATTTTCACCAATCACTTTATTGAACAATGTATTCACCATTTTGTTCCACTACCTTCTGCTATCTTTCAGGCAACTTCATATTTCCACCTTCCCAAAACTTTCTATCTTTTTGAGCAAACAACTATTCCAGGTACCTTTTGCAGTCTTCCAGGGAACTGAAATTTTTCCATTAAGAGAAATTTGTAAAGACAGATATAAATGGAAATCTGAAGGTGCAGTATCTGGTGAATATGGTGGATGAATCAGAGCTTTCCAGACAAGATGTAACAGTTTTTGCCTGGTCATCGCAGAAACATGCAATCTTGTATTATCCCAATGCAAGATTATGCATTTTCTATTAACATTCTGGATACTTTTAATCAAGTGCTGCTTTCATATTGGCACTCATTGGAATTAATCATTTGGTTTTCTGGAAGGAGCTCATAATAGAAGACTCCCTTCCAATTCACCATATACATAACATCACCTTCTCTGGATGAAGACCAGCCTTTGGTATCATCGACGGTGGTTCATTTAGCTTGCCCTACAATCTCTTCCATTCCACATTATTGTAAAGTATCCACTTTTCATCACCTGTCACAATTTGTTTTAAAAATGGAACATTTTCATTACAATTAAGTAGAGAACCTCATGTGGAAACACAATCAAGAAGGGGTTTTTTTTTTTCACTTATGTGGAACCCAAACATCAAACCAATTAGCATAACTAAGCTGGTGCAAATGATTTTCAATTCTTTATTTGGATATTTTTAGTATGTCAGCTATCTCCTGCATGCCATAACATCAATTGTTTTCATGTCTTAATTTGATCGCTATCAACTTCAACTGGTCTGCCCAACACGCAGAGGATCATCCAGCAAGAAATGTCTAGCCCAAACTTTGCAAACCATTTTTGACACATTCTATCAGTCACAGCACCTTTTCCATACACTGCATACATCTTTTGTTGCTTTTCAGTTGTGTTTTTACCTTTCTTGAAATAATAAATCGTAATATGCCAAAAATGTTGCTTATTTTCTTCCATCTTCAATATTAAAAAGGCTGCACAAAAATTCACCAATTTGATGTTTTTTTAAAAATGCATGCTGATACAACAGCT
Source organism: Carollia perspicillata (assembly GCA_004027735.1). Lineage (NCBI taxonomy): Eukaryota > Metazoa > Chordata > Mammalia > Chiroptera > Phyllostomidae > Carollia > Carollia perspicillata. The sequence continues at coordinate 5,866 of PVKM010046380.1, forward strand.
GTCACAATACAATCTAACAAATTATTTCAAATGAAGTTAAAGACAACTAAGCCCTATTAGAGCCATCTTAAGAAAAAATATCAAATGAACTTGGTGGCCAACCCCGTAGCTTGAGAACAATTGACACACCAAAAATATTTATTTCTAAGAACTCATCTGATTCATCCTGCCTCTGAGACAGTTTTCATTATCAGCCCATCTCCCTCCTTGGCAATACCAATTCCCATCCGTTGCTTTTACCTGGCAGTCTTTCCCACCCAAACTGTGTTCCTTCTGTCTGTGATGTGATGCAACCCCACCATTCTTCAAGTCATGCCTTCAGTCCCTCCTCGATGAAGTTTTTTGCAATTCCATGAACCTTCACACCCCCCTTAGAAGCTCCACCACACCTTTCAGCCCTTGGTTCATATGTAGTGTCACACACTGCCATTTGAATGATTGGAGTGTGCTATTCTTAACTTCCCTAGCTGCTCAAGAATGTACCAAATTGGTCTTAGAGTTTTCTTACCTGCTTCATAGTAAAAGCCTGTGGGTAGAAATAAACATGTTGAATGATGTGAACCTACATTGGGTAGGTACAAAATCGGGTTCTCCTACCTATCTTTCCTTTCAGCATATTGGCACATGATTTGCTTAAAATATGAAAATAATTGCAAGACAGGCAGATATTGCTGAAGTCCAACGTCAACTTAGTGTGTTAAGACTAGAATTGCTGTCACCACATTTCTGGTAACTCTGACATCCCACAAGGGCACCTCAGTGATACCCAGAGAACTTTGCTAAGTGTTTAAAATGCACACTATGCTGTTTGCCTTTACTTTTGCTTCAAATCAGGGAACTATGGAATCTGATTCATTTCATGAGAAAACGGTAGTGAATGTAGTTGTTTGAGAACTAGAAAACTCGTGGTATCTAGAACTAAGTGCCAACATGTTTTTTAACATAAAATTTCCTCAAGACTAAAAAAGTATCCTCAATTGAGCGTATGTTTGTTGATTTAGAGGAAGGGGGAAAGAGAGAGAGAAACATCAGTGTGAGAAACATCAGTTGGTTGCCTCCCGCACATGCCCCAACCTGGGATCAACCTGCAACCTACGTACATACTGGACTGGAATCGAACTCACAACCTTTTTATGCATGGGATGATATTCCAATCAACTGAGCCACCGAGCCAGGGCTCCCTTAAGATTTAACTGTGTTCATGTATGGTGGATTTGTTCACAGTTTTTACATTTGACTTTATCTGTTATTTCTTAATTAGTAAAAAACATGTCTTTAAAATCAGTTAGACTATTTTTGAAACTTCATATCAGTATATAAAACAACATTTAAACAACATGTGTTTGAATCTCTAATGTAGTCCAATATTTTGTTAGGCTATTTGAAGTTGAAGAACAGAATTAAACAGATAAGGATGCTATCTTCACTGTTCAAATGCTAATTTTCACTCCTCCTGTTATTAGTGCCCGAGAGACTGGCACCACGTGGCATCAGGTGTGAGACCAGTAGAGTTAGATGGGACCTCGGTTCAGCAACCTTGGTACTTGAGTTCCGGCTAAGAAAGAATTCAGAGGCAAGAATCAAAGTATAAGGAAGTTTAGTTAGAAAGTCACAGAGGTAGAAGAAATGAGCAGGAGAAGAAATGGGCTCAGGAGAGAAAAAGGTAAAGGTGAGGGGCCTGAGGGGCTGAAGGAGGCAGGGAAACACAGGCTTTTAATGGTGGAGATTTTAGGGGAAGTGCTAGGGGAGAAGCCCAATAGAACATTCATCAGCTTTCCAGGGGTGTCCTTTCAAGGCTGTGGTCTCCACTCATTGGTCACCACCAGGGCAGGGGTCATCAGTCAATGCCACTGATCCTGAGGTCAGTGTTGGTGTGCCTTTTCTGGGCCTGGAGCTGAAACACAACAGAAGCCTAGAGGCAAGGTCCTTGTTTTCCCAGTTTGGCCTGTTGCTAGGCACCCAGGGCTTTCTGCCCTAGTGACCCTCTGTACTTGGCCCATCATCCTTGCTCTGCTCAGGTGTCTGAATGCCTACCACACTCTGGTCCTTGAACCCATTATTTGATTTCTGGTTTGTAAAATGATTTAAATGCAATTTTGACATCTGGTTTCTCTTAACAATACATTAACAGTCCACAGACTGCCATCCCAACCATTCACGTCTCATAACCTGACCCAGGCTGGTGGTTTTCACAGATTTTTTTGAGCTGCAGACATCAATATCTTCATTCTGTCTGCAGACTCCCCATTGTTTTATGTGGTTTTTGTTGTTTTGTTTTATCATTCAGTGGCCTCCGACCTCGTGGTTGCATGCCTGTGGCACTGAATTGTGTATGCCAATATTTCAGTCCTGGGTTTTTGGACATGGAGCGGAATCAGAGACAGTTAGCATACCTTCCCTTAAAATTTGCTGCTATTTTGGTTTTTAAAGCTGTCAGTTGAACAAGACTTCATTATTACCCTTTATGGATGATATTTCCAAAAGCTACTTAATATTACTTTGGCTGTAGGAGTAAGAAAGAAAAAGGAGACAGCTATTTCAATAAAGTGTAAAATATTTTATTGCAGAGTACTATATACAAAAAGAAAATGTTTCCCTGCTTTTCTATTTTAAAATGTAAAAAAAATTAACCACAATACTTTTAAAGTATGTTGTGATTAGGTCATGGAGTGAGCTCCACTGTTAAGAATGGAAAATGATCTACACGGGATATTTCCATCAAATCCTGAGAAAGAAAAGAGATAAAACAACAGCAGGTTGTCTAAAATGGCACAAACTGAAAGGAAGGCTGTGTGCACAGCAGTCAGTCAGCCACCACTGTGCTGGAACCAGCAAGTTGGTTTGCAAAACTCACTGTAGCCTTTGGTTTCTTGGGGCATCGTCATTGCACTGAATTAGAGACTACTCATCTTTCCTAAACTATTTTTCCTCTTCTCTTAAAAATTGTTATGTACTTCCCTGGCTGGTGTGGCTCAGTGGATTGAATACTGGTTTGAGAACTAAAGGATCACTGGTTCAATTCCCAGTCAGGGCACATGCCTGGGTTGCAGTCCAGGTCCCCAGTGGGGGTCATGGGGGAGGAAACCACACATTGATGTTGTCTTCCTCTCTTTCTTCCTCCCTTCTGCTCTCTGAAAATAAATAACATCTGTAAAAAATTGTTATGTATCTGTTCCAAAAGCCTTTGTGCTGTTTTAACATCTATTAACCTCTAAAATATCAAATGCTACTGAAAGACCAGTTATTAAATTTTTTAAGTAATGACTTTTTTAAAATAAAATTCAGCTATCAACTATCTTGTGCTATATAACACTCTAGTCATCAGCATCTAGTCTCATTCAAACTAGCTCAGCATCTCATATCTAGGTGTCATGAATTGAAACGGTTTCTTTGAACATTTCTACCCAGATGTTAAACTTCTGTGAAGGGAAACAAATTTTGTTTCTTATTCATATGAGAAACAAATTTTGTTTCTTATTGCCATCATGGACTTGATTTCAGCTAACCAGAGGACAGGTGCAATTTTTTCAACATTTGCCAACTTCAATCAGAGGGACCAAAACAAAAGCAAATTTCAAAATCATTACAGTATACAAAATTCACAAAACTAAATAATTTAAAAGAAGCATAAGTAATTAAACTTTCAAATGCACTAGAATTCTGAGACACCCTGTCTGTCTTAAACATCGAGTGGGGAAGACATCATTTTGCTTTATCTTTGACCTTTTGCCCCAACTTTTGCGCCTTTCCCACTCTCCCTGATGGGACCGGGGTCTTCCCTCACCTACTTTTTGGCCTCAGCCTGTCGCTGAACCAGCCGCCTCGCCCCTCTTGGGCACCGGGCTGCTGCAGGGCAGCCCTTTATCTCTGCAGGTGGGTGTGGGTTGCACGATGCTGGCGCTGCTGCCGTTGCCTGGCAACAGATGCTTACATTGCCAGCAATTCTTTGATGAGCTCTGCGCTCCACCTACAGCTGTGCTCCCCCTTCTCCAGGTGAGCCAGCTAGGATTTTGAATTCTGATCCCATGGTTAGATACACGAATTAGGATCAATTTCAAGGAAACTGATCAGACAAGGAAAAGGCTAGGTGACTGAGGTGTTTTTTATTTAAAGGTGTGTTGTGCTCCTACCTGGTAAATGTAGGACTAAGTAAAGATTAACTTTGCATTTCTTTTAAGAAATACTGCATCACTATATAAGGACATTGCTTTTATACTTCAGAGTGTTTAGCACTATATTGTGGAACACACCACAGGTCATACAGTGCAGATCTGTTCTATCAGATCTGTTCATCTAACCACATCAAATTCAACATATAAAAAGTTATTTTACCCTAATTCCTAAATCTTAACAAATGGAAACATTTTGCTATATTTTTAGTGTAAATATCAGGCTGCCTTAAAAATGTGGCTTCTGGGTTCTAATTTAGTTCTCCCTTTATAAGTTTTAATAGGATTTGTTTTGTCCCCTCCTCACAATTTACAGAAATCTTGGCATTTAAAAAAAAACGGACAAATCCATATAAATATTCCACCATACTGTGCTACTTTTATATACCTTCTCTCACCTTCTGGCTGCTCCATTAGCCACACTACAGGCCAGGATGATATTGCCATGTGTGAATATTTGTGTTAACACAGGTGTGAGGCCTGAAAATAGTGCTAAATAGTCTCCTTTCACAAAATTAGAACCTTTGACCTATCTCAGAATGTAGCATAGCACTGTAGGTTTGCTTCAGCCTATGTCAAAAAGAGTGATTTAATGCTTTTTTAAAGAGTATTTTTGTTTTCAGTGTGGTACTAAACTGCACAAGTATTTTATAAATTTAAAATTTGGCCATGAAATTCCTTTTTTTAATTTAAATTATTTTATTGTTGTTCAATTACAGTTGTCCGTATTTTCTCCCCACCCCCGCCAAACCCACCTCCCTCCCTTGCTTCCACCCTCCCCCTTGGCTTTGTCCATGTGTCCTTTACAGTAGTTCCTGAAAACCCTTCTGCTCACTGCCCCCTCCCCCTCCCCTCTGGCTATTGTTAGATTCTTCATAATTTCAGTGACTCTGGCCATGAAGTTCTTTTACTGAGAACCCACATTGCAAGCAAGAATTTATCTTTGGCATTCGTTAATTCATTAATCTATTCAGCAAAGATTCATGGGGCAACTGCCCCTGGTCAGGCACTGAACTAGGCACAGGTACAGCAGGTGCAAAGGACAGACTCAACGTGGCCCTCATGAAGTCTGCAGTCCAGTGGAGTTTTAAAAGAACAGTAAACAGAACAGTTCTAATGGAGGGCACTGGTGAGATAATGGAACCTGGAGAAGGGGCACCTAATCCTGATTGCGGAGGCACTGGTGAGGTTAGAAGAATAACTGGGAGTTAGCCAACTGAAGAAGAGGCCAAGGTTTTCCAGAGAGAAGAGCAGCACCAGCACATGTAGCCAAGTGATGCATAGGATGCTTAGGATGCTTCCTAAGGTGCTTAGGAAGAGAAAGTAGAAGAACAAACGGGAGAAGGGAAAGAAATGAGAGCTGAAGCCCCAGAGTTTACACTGACCCAGTCTTGAAGGGCCATGACCAGGGGCTTGTAGGTGGTGGGAATGACATGGTCAGATTTGTATTGTCACTGTGGCAACTTTGTGCAGGGTGCACTGGAGTAAGTGAGCAGAAGACCACTGCTGAAACCCAAGTTAGATTAGTGGTCTAAGATGATGGCAGTGGCAGGTGGGGTGGAAAGGACAGTGCAGATATTCAGGACACAGATCAGCAAGATTCTGTTTGGGTTGGCAAGCAGGAGGAGTCAGGAATGAATTCCATGTTCTGGTTGGACAATGGGGCCCTTATTCCCAGAGAGGAGT
>PVKM010046381.1:0-11706 GCA_004027735.1 Carollia perspicillata
AATGAGTTTCACTTACCAAATTTTAGTTCATGAAAGCAATGAGAATGAATTTTCATATACGTTTATAAGTTGGCCATGCTTCCAACTTGTATAATTAAGTGGTCTAAGGACAGTAAATTTTATATAAATGTTACTTGAAATAATTTTTCAAAAGTTTATTGGCATTAATTATATTAAGAGATGACACCATAGGTGAGTCCATTTTTCTGTTTCTTTTCCCTTAGTTTTCCAAAGTGTCTATAGTGATTCCCTTCAAATTAGAAATATTCCCTTTAAATTAGAAAGACAAAAGAAACTGTATTATATGAAAAGAATGGGTTGTGTGTTGTTCCTTAAGATTGAGTCTGCAGAAAATTTCCTCATTCATCTGTGAAAATGAATACTGGGTCTATTTCAAATGCTTCTGAGTTTTTTTAAGACCAATGTTCTCATAGATGCTTCATTCTTTAGACTCAGTATCATGCTACCATGGAAGTATTAAGTCAACACTGAAAAATTGGAAAATGCTTGGGATTATTTTAAATATTTAGCTTTTGGGGATTACACTACTTTAAATTTGAAGTTTGCTTGTATTTTGGATATGGGAAGAAGACTGCCTATCCTGGAATCCAATTCTAGTCACTCCTATTGCTCTGAGACAACCATTCATTCTATATTTAGAACAATCGACTCAGTAGAAAAAAGAAACGGGCCTCTTTTATCACTCTTTGATCTGATAGATGTATCGAAATGCTGGTCAGCTTTCTAGTGAATGTTGCCATGGGCAACAGTTCTAAGAACTGGATATGAATAAAGAAGAATGTAGAAAAGAAATACCATATGAATATTTATCTGTGTGGCCATGTCCATTTTTCTATGTGGCTGTCAAGATTTAGATCTCCACGTTTTATTTATGTATTTCTCTGAGCTCTTAACCATTCTCCCCTGGAATCCTGAAATGCACACCTAATCAGCCTCCTTTCCCATGCCCCACCCCCTGGCTGGCCCAGTCTTTTAACTCACTGAGGCCAGAGAAAGCCACCAAAATGATGCTCTCACCACATCCCTCCCTGTTCAAAAGGTCAGTAAAATACTACAACTATTTATTTATTAAATGACAAGCATTCTGCTAGCGCCATGGATCTCCCAGCGTGAAAGAGCTTCTGCCCTCAAGAAAACTCAAGGGGTTTTTATTTACAATCTAGTAGGGAAAGCAGACATGTAAACAATGAGTTCTAAAACAGGACAGGATGGCATCAGTGACCACTGGAGTCTAAGGAGAAGGCTTTCATAGAACAGTGAAATGAACAATGGATTATTTAAAAGCCCAACCTCTTGCTAATTAGAGTACCACTGAGAGCCCTTGGTGTGTAGTTTCAATCCTAGATTTAGCCTATTCTTTGAGTTTATGAGCTTTTATTCCTATCTTGGCCTTTTTCACCAGCAGCTAAAGATTTTCTTCCATTAGGACACTTTTTAAAGGTAAGTTTAAGAAAAGTCAAATCATACCAGTTTGTTAAATAAGGATGGGGATATATTAACAGATGTACCCCAAAAGTTTAGAGCTACCTCCAAACTTTTAGAAACTATCTAAAAGTGAAGCATCAGGTGAGGCTTAATCCAGCAACTAAAATATCACATCCGAGTCCTGGTTTCCATTTTATTTTCCGTGTCTTCCATGTTGAGGACCTGTGGGTATCCTAGACTAATCTTCAAGTAGCATCCAAAGGGTAGTTACGAACTCCACCTCCTTCTACTAACTTCAAAAAGAACAACTTATATTTTCTAAAGGTCAAATATAATTCCTGAACCTGATTCTCATTGCCCTGAGTTGAGCCACAGCCTCACTCATGAATCAGTCATTGCTAGAGTATTACATTGATTATCTTACCCCAATTTGGGACTGTCTCTAGACTTGATGGTGGTGTCATCTCTAAATGCCTACCAAAAGAAGGAGAAGGGTGCTTACCTAAAGGGGAAACCAGTACTATTTTATCACAAGAAGGGTGAGTGAACTAGATGGCAAAGTGAATAAGATAAGAATGAATTAATTAAAACTCAAATAAATAATTCATCATTTTTGAACATCTTTACTTTTGAACAATATTTTTATAATATCTTCTTATGCTGCAGAAGGTATCCCCAACTCAAATGTTGCTTAAATTCAGAAAGTCTGTCTTCTATATTGTGTTTTCCCAGCAAAATCTGTCACAGTATTTTGAACAGAATAAGCACCCAATAAATTCATTCTAAAAATTTCCACTCCACCATTCTACTTATTTTTTAAGTGACCATGTTCTCTCTAATTTTAAAACCAAAGTTTCTCCCATGTCTTTTCAGGACTTGATTTCTGTTTAGCTCATTTCTTCTCAGAACTGAATAATATTCCATTCTCTGGATTTTCCATGGTGCCTACCGAAGGACATCTTGTCTCTTCCAAGTTTTGACAATTATAAGTAAGACTGCTATAGAACTGTGTGGGTGCGTATTTGTGTGCGCATAAGTTTTAAACTCACTGGGGTATATAACAAGGAAAGTGATCCCTGGATCACACGGCAAAAATATGTTTAATTTTGTAAGAAACCACCAGGCTGTCTTTCAAAGAGGCTGCTCAGTTTTGTATTCCCACCAACAATGAATGAGAATTCCTTGTTGGTCCATTCTTGCCAGCACTTGGTGTTCTTAATACAGCTACAGTTGACCTTTGAACAACATGGCAATTAGGGCACCCACCGCCACCCCAACAAAGTTGAAAATCCACATAGGACTTTTGACTCGCCCAAAACTGAAACTTCAGTAGTTCCTCGGTATCCAAGGGCGATTGGTTCTAGGACCCTCCTTGGATGCCAAAATCCACAGATGCTCAAGTCCCTAATATAAAATGATATAGAACAATGCATATACAGTTTTTGAAATTAAGTTATCAATGAAATAGTATTTCTAGAATTTCTAAAAATAGTGACGAGACCTGCAGTCGCTGTCTCTAGCCTCCGAACCCCTGATGTGGGTCCATGAAACACTCACCTCCTCCAGAGTATACAGCAGAGATAACGACCACACACGTATGTGAGACATTATTGAGACATTATAAAATATAATGAAAACCCTAAATGCAGGTCCTTCTCAAGGTTTGTAGTGAGAGAAACACTTGACTGAGCCCACGGATTTTTATCCTGAATTCCAGGCAGACTAATCCATGAGCCTCAGGATATCTGTGAAGCCTCCATTGTCATAGGAGAAATTGCAGTCTGTGTGCCTTTTTCTAAGCAGGTAGTTTATGGGTTTTCTTCTCTTCTTTCAAGTGGCCATGCCCTGTTAAAGGTAAAGAACGAGTTCTTCCTTCATCGTGGATATAAAAGCTGAGGACCATTCCTTTGTTCACTCATTCATTCATACAGAAAAGCATGCATGAAATACCTTCTATATGCCAAGCATTATGCTAAGAGCAAGAATATGGGGGTGGAAAAGTTTAGAGCAAATTTCCTGTAACCACAGACTGAAGAATAGAGGGAACAAAAAGTAGAGATAACTGTATGTGGCATACATAATTTCTGGTACGGAAAATTCTGCCATTGATCAACCACTTAGTTTTTCCATCTATACAAAGAGTTAGTAACCAAAAGCTTCTCTGCATACAGTGAGTGACCTTTAGCTGACCTAATTGTACAATTCTGGATAATTCCAAAATCTACGTTAATAACCTTGTTTTCCCCTTTAATGGGCTATCCTTAATCACACAAATTTCCAACAGCCTGCTGAACACCATTAGGTATATGCCATAGTGGATGCTATAAATCAAGGTTTCCCAAAACATGGCTGACATTTTCCTCCTTTTATCTGCACACTCCCCATGCCTTTGACCTTGCCCCAGGTCACTTTTATCCTTTTTGCCCTGCTTGTATGGAGACCACCATGAAATCCCACTTTATCCATTTAAGCTCACTTCTTCAAAACATATTTTTTACTCTTTCTTTCCTCTTTGCAGTTCATACCCAATCACTTTCCAAGTCTAGCTCAATAATATCTCCTTGCAAATGTGAATTTTAAATGTGCATTTTAAGAGTTGGGTTCTAATTAGGTTATTGGACTGCTAAAAGGTTTTTCTGTTTCATAACATCTTCTCAAATCAAGGTCATGTTCCTTCAATCCTTGATGTGATGTGTCTGCACTTTGTGCCCCTAACTTGCCTTTTTGCACATACCTCCCGCCACTCCCCAGGCTAAGCACTCGCCAAGGGCACTGTGGAGATGTTGGAGTTGTTCTCAGTAGTCTCGCTTTTGTGCCTTTGGCAACAATATGACTGATAAAGTGATAGCAGACCTGATAATTGCTATTGAGCATTCATTGTGCCGCTGGGCTAAGTACTTTGCAATTACAAATGGCAGGCTGCCCAGGACAGGGCTAAGAATTTGGACTTTGGCCCTGGCTGGTGTGGCTCAGTGGGTTGAGTGCCGGCCTGTGAACCAAAGGGTCACTGGTTTGATTCCCAGTCAGGGTGCATGCCTGGGTTGCAGGCCAGGTCCCCAGTAGGGGGCATGAGAGAGGCAGCCACACAATGATGTTTCTCTCTCCCTCACTTCCCCTCTCCGTAAAGATAAATAAATAAGTTCTTTAAAAAAAAGAGCTTGAGTTTTGAATGCCAACTCTGCAACCTATTTAACTGAAAGACTTAATCAGTTACTGGTTATCTCAGTTGTCTCAGTTACTGTTCAGTTATCTCAGTTTCCTGGTTTATTCAATAAGATACAACACCACCCACCTCATAAGTTGTGCTGAGGAGTGGATATGCTAATGTAGTTTTATGCCCTACCTCATGTACAGTAGTCACTCGGTGAATGTGAATTGTTAGTATCATTATTAGAATTCACAACAGGCGTTCAGAGTAGTTATTATCATCTCTATTTCTGTGTGAGACTTACCGGAAGGATGGATACTGCATATTCCTCTGTTAGATTGTCTTATTCCCACTTTAGCAGGTCAGAAACATTTGCAGGCTCCTTGCATGTTCTCCATGAAGCCTTTAATTGATTTTTCCCTGTGCAAATATCATTATTATTTGTTTATACCTAATCCAGGATAGTCTTCACATAATAGGGATATTTGTTTATATGTTTCATCTTTCTAAATTGGATAGTATGTCATTCCTTTGGGAGAGCAGTTATAAGGATAGAAAGAAGCAAGGCTTGGTGTAAAAGCACCCAGTTTTGAATTCTGATCCTTCTGCTTCTCAGCTGTGTGATACTGAGCAAGTTGCCTAGCCTCTCTGATGCTCAGTTTTCTTACCTCTAAAATGGGAACAGCAATGGTTTCCAGTGTGTTCCTGAAAATTAAATAAGTTGGAAGAGGTACAGTGCCTGGCATGGAGGCAGGGTCTCGTTCAGAATGAATTACCCTCTTACATTCTTCTCAAGAGAACAAATTTACCCAGCTTTGTACTCTTCATAGCAATTATCACACCATCTTATAAATATTTGGTGCTTAGAATATATCAAATTAACTTAAATTACTGTTACATCCAGAGATGCCAAACAGCAATATAAATAGTGAAGACATATTGCAATATGAAGATACTAGCTTCATGCGTGGTTGTTATAAAGTTATCTTCTTATTATGATTTAATAATGGCATATCAGAGCTATCCCTGGGGTGATCTCTTACAATATCTCTTATAAACTGTAGCCTGGAGAGCGAATCTTTGTGAAATCCTCACCTCTGTGAACTAATTCCTCACTAGTTTTGGTATTCATTGAACTCCAGAGACACCCACCATAGACTTAACCTTTGAATTATAATTGTTAGTTCACATTTCCATATTTTAATGTCAAGAAGTCTATTTAGTTTTTTGCATACAATGGCTCTAGTAGCACATAGTTGTCTTTAATTTTATTCAAAACAGTTTTGTTAGGCTGTATTGTGACAGCTGTCGTATGAGCATGCATTTAAAAAAACTTATCAAAATTGGTGAATTTTTGTGCAGCCATTTTAATATTGAAGATGGAAAAATACACAACATTTTTGGCACACTATGCTTTACTGTTTCAAGAAAGGTAAAAACACCACTGAAACACACACTACACACAAAGATTTGCGCAGTATATGGAGAAGGTGCTGTGACAGATTGAACATGTCAGAAGTGGTTTGCCAAGTTTCTTGGTATTGTGGACATTCTGGCCAATAATTCTTTGCTGTGGGGCTGTCTTAAGCATGTTTAGCAGCAACCCTGGCCTCTACCCACTAGAAGCTAATATCAGGAGTATGCTATTGGCTTCTCAAAAATAGCATACTCAGAATACCGAAATCAATAAAATTATTGCTGAAAAAAACAAAGCAAAACGTGTCTTTTATTTTACGGAAAAAAACTAAACAGACTTTTGGGCCAGCGCAGTACAAAACTATGATCCCCTCAAGGAGAGGCCCCCCTCTTATCTGCCTTCCATCTCTAGTCCCTGACATGGCACCGAGCCTGTAGGAGGAGCCACGCACCAGGCCTTAGGCCTCAAGGAACTGAGGAGGTAGAAGACCATGATGAAGTGTAATCATGCCCTTGGCATGCAAGGAGTTCCAGGTGGGTGAGGAGACAGAGCCTCCCAGGTAGGAAAGGAGTCCAGGAAGGCTTTCTGAGGAAGTAACAGATAAGGGGGAAAACAATGTTACTATCAAAAGAACTCTCCTTTGTTTGAATCAGTGAATGTGTTCTTTGAGTGAAATCTCAAGGAAACGTATATCACAACATTAGCTGTTGAGCTTAACCACAAAAAGGCTCTCATTTTTCATTACAGCAAAGCCACACCACTTGCTAATTGATGTTCATTTCTTGAAAAAAATATACACCAAAGGAATGGCAGTACCTTATAAACTATGCTTTATAAATCAGATCCTTTTAAATTACTCTACAAAGCTCCATTGTGGCAAGCTCATTCTTGAAACGATCAAGTAGTCTTCTTAAAGAGCTCCAAGGTCATGTCTGAGTGGAGAGGATACATTCTGTGGTCCCCCCGGTTAATTTGTGTGCGTGAGTAATTAGACACAACGGCCGTCAGTGTGTGCCTGGGGGATGAAGCGCAGTTACCGTGCTGCCGAAACGGGCCGCCAGTGCCCACTGTGTGGATATCACTGCGCATTTTCCCACTTGTACTTGGATGCTGATGCTCTTGGGACTCATAACAGAAGGTTACAAGATAAATACTATAAATCTTTCCAAAAAATTCACCCAGGGCCTTTGCTAAAAATTGGCCATGGAGCCCTGGAAAGACTGTGTAAGCGAATCACCTCTTCCCACCTGTCTATCCCCAGAGATCAGCAAGGGACTGTGGAAAGGATTGATAATAAATGAGAAAACAGCATGAGAAAAGCAACAGGCATAGACTGTGGAAGAAAGGGACTGAGGGTGGTTTTCCATTCTACAGTAGATTTCATATATGCACCGATATGTTACGAAAGGGTTACAGGGTAGTCAAGTGTTAAACTAACAAAGCATAAATTTGTATACACAGGTATGGATGGATGTTTCAACTTTGAAATATGGAGATAAAATGCTGTATCTTTTTTATATATGGGTGGAAAGATGAGCTATATTCATACAATACAAATAATCAAATTTGTGGAAGCTATATTAATCATTTAACAAAAAAGTCTATACTCTTTATACTGGGGCACAGAAAATAGAAAATTATATAAGACAAAAATGCTTGTTCACAAGGCAGTCAGTATAGTAAAGGTGATTGGCACGTAATCAGTGAGTTTCCAGTATGAACAGCACAGCGAGACAAGCAGAAGTCAGGACAGAGTTAGACCAGGGAAGGCAAGGATGCAGGTGGGACTTTTTGCTGAAGATGTTGACTTCTGAGCTGGGATCTGTGATTGTGAATGGGTTACACACTCTGTCTTTTCCCAGGCCCATGAAAAGAATAAGTGAGCATTTGAAATTATTATTATATTCTTATCAAGTAAACACTTTGACCAGCCAGGTACAGTGCTAAATGTTTGACATATTTTCTCCTCATGGCTATAAGGTGAGTGCACCTGAGTATTCTCATTTTACAGATGGAAAAACTGAGGTGCAGAGAGAGGAGAAATCAGGGAGGGAAATGGGGATGATTGTGATTGAACAACAATAAAAATGAATAAAAAAGAAGAGAGAGGAGAAACCAAGCGTACTCAATCATATGTTACAAGGTCAGGATTCAAATCCAGATCTTTGTGAATGCAATGCCTGGATTGTAAGGCACCCTGTGCAGGGACATTAGAGCTTCCCAGAGGAGAAAAATGTCAGCTGGATCAGTCAAAGACTTCTCAGAAGAGTGGATCTAGGACTGACTCCTGGGAAATGGATGGGGGGCAGAAAGGCAGAGGACAATGGTAGGGCACGTTGCCAGGAGAGCCGAACACGTCTAAGACGTGGTTTGCTCTCAATGGACTAGGTCCCTCTGATTTTCTGATTGTTTAGAATGATGGTGGCTCGATCTTGCTGAGTCTTCTGGACTCCCCTGGATTGGATGGCATTTCAGCACTCCAGCACAGGGAACAAACAGTACCCCTACCCTACCATGATACCCTCTATAGCTGAAGCGGCCAGGAAACAATGGTTTTACTTCCTTCTCACCTTGACAGAAATCCAAGCCACTGTAAATTTAATTCACTATAGTTATGCTTTTCTCTTCTTATGCCAGTGTTTCTCAACCCTCTTTCATTATTGTATTCCTAGGAAGCCATTTTAGAATTTTTTTTCTAGTCAACACCCATTAAATTCTAACACCCCAGATATGTTGCATATCCATATATATATATTCTATGCAGATCTGTGCTTTATACATAAGAAGTAAGCTTTTTCATCATGAACTAATTTTCACCCCCTTGGAACTGATTCAGCCCCTGATGATCGTGGATGCCTCCTGCTACGCTTTGTCCCCTAGTTTGCCTTCTGTTGTAATACAAAAATAGACAATTTGGAATCGAGTAGCTTCCAAGACAGTTGCCTAATCTGCCTGTATACAAATTTATCCTGTGGACGATGGTGATGAGAATACCTACCCAGGGAAGTTTTACTAACAGATTAAAAGAGATAACCCAGAAGCAAAGACAATGAGAACTTAGAAAGCGTGACTTTCCCCTGTTTCTGTGCCATGGCTCCTTTCAAGCTCAGCCTTTCTACTGCATTTTTCAGCTGCTGGTTTGCCCTCTTCTCCAAGGACAGAAGCAAGGAAGCAGAGTAACCACAGAAGGGATTTAATGCACGATGACCAATCATCCCATATACACAAGGGATAAGAAATGAACACTTTGTATAACAACAAATATGGGGATAGTAATAATGTACATTTTGAGAGTATTTCATCCATGTAAAATAGGTTCACACTCATATTCTGCAAGATTACTTGTTGAAGTGAGTAGAAATGCAGTTATGAGGAAGGATGCACCAAACAGTGGACTAATCTTCTGGAGGGTGGGCCCCTCGAAGTCCAGGCTTCCCCTGCTAGGTGAGTGTTCCAGGAACCCATCAGTACCAGTGCACCAGCTGGCGTTGTTGTGAGTGGCTGCATTTGCCTTCAGTGAAATTTTTTGGAAAACTCAATGTGTTTGCCCATTTCACGATGGGTGATTTACGGGTGTACCTGCCCACATTGCACTGAGTGTTCAGTAGTTTCAACCAAAAATGGCATGACCTCCATGCCCCACCCTCCCTATTCACCCAGTCAAACCCTGAGCAACATTCTCCCCTACCCCAGATGAAAAAGTCCTCAAAGGGAAACATTTTGCTCATGAGGAGGAGGTGAAACAAAAAATGGCAGAAGCACTAAAAGGCATCACAATCAACATGTTCAAAAACTGTTTGAACAGTGGAAAAAAGTCTTGCTAGGTGTATTTCATCCAATAAAGAGCACTTTGAAGGTGACTGAAGTTTAAAGATGTGACAATAAATGCAAAATTTTTATAAATAAATTCCAGGTTTTTTTTTGTGTGTGTGTGGAGGGGGGTCCCTCCTCATATTAGCCTCATTGAGAGTGAGAAATGTCAGATGTCATGTGGCTAACCCAGGGTCACATAGTAAGAGATTGTGTAGCTAGAACTCCAATCTAATTTCTCTGATTCTAAATGAGTTAAAGTCCCTTGTTGCTTATTATTAAAATCCTCACTTTCCAAGCATAAAATCTAGTAAATTGTCAAAAGTTCTTTCAAAACTATAACTAGGCTTCATTTTGCTTCAATTTTAATCATTGTCCTTTGGTAAATACTACATTTCATATTGGCGATCCCTATCCCTAACTTTCACTGAAATCTCATTAGTTCTTTGAATAATATTTGAAATTCGGCATACTTTTCTATCTAAGAAAGGATTGGAGAAAATAGTATTTCTTTTTCATGGGCTTAAGGTGGAAAAATTGAAAACTGTAGTCCTTTTGGCAGGTACTTGGAAGGAATACTGAAAGAAACTTTCTATAGTGATGCAAAGTTCTACTCATTAAGATGCAATAATGATCAAACCGATTTGGGTTTTTTTGTTTGTTTTTATCACCTAAGTTATTAATAAATTCTACCTCTAGCCATTCTCTGTGAATGCATTTAAAAATAATTTACCTTTAACGGACAATGGTAATTCGAATGTAACTGGTAATTACTTTATCTGAAGTGTCTCCTATGCCTGGATCTGTGCAAATAATAGACTTCTGGCTCTCTCTCGGTGGCATTCAGAGCTCGGTTTTAATCTGCATTGTAACGCTGTAGACTATTTCGATGGTAGAAAAGCTTGCCAAGGAAGAATGCAGATCAGAATACTAAATCCCCAAAGCACAGCCCCTCCCGTCATATTGGACTTGGCAGTTTAATAAGAGCAGCAGCTAAGAACAAAACTGCTCAGATGTGTTTAGAGCAGTAAAGAGGCAACAATTCTCAATGAGCCAACGATCTCTACCAGGCAGCTAGTCAACTTAAGATAACTTTCCCATTATTCTCATAATAAAGTCTTTGGGGGCACTCCAGTATAAGTGTCTTTATTAATAGCTCTCCTGCCATCCATTTATAGGCACCGTTCCATATTGTCACCAATGTGTCAATCTCCCAAAGCAATATATCTGAGAGTTTTAAATTGCCATTTGACAGGAAATTGTCAGAGGAAAAGCTCCTTTCAACTAATTAAGAACGTGAGCATGAACGACACTGATACTGTGTATAGATAAAAACATAACATAGATTAAAATTAATTATTAAAGTTTATTTAATTAGAAGAATCTTGTACTTAAAATGTGATCAATAGGTGATGGAATTGTATTTATTTGCTAGAGGATTATATTTTACTCATTATCACAAACTGAAATATAATATAGTAAAATTTTAGCAAATATTATTGCATTTTCAACACTAAATGAGACACTAATAGGAATATAAAAGAACTTACACAGATTACTTCCCTGACTTTCAAAAGCTTATAGTCCTATTGGAGAGCTAAAGCATATATATATAGTATCTCTCTACACACACACACACATACATATATGTGTATATACATATATACATATATGTGCATATATACACATATACATACATATAGAGAGAGACAATAATAAAATAAATCTGATTAAATTACAAAGTATATGGTGAAGATTTGCATTAGTGAAGGCTAATTAAAAGCATTAATTCAATATGCAGAGTAATTGCAGGAGGCTTTAGGAAGAGATCCCACAAAAAAGAACAGAAGAAGAACGGAAAATAAGGATTGTCATGGACCAGAAA
>PVKM010046382.1:0-11693 GCA_004027735.1 Carollia perspicillata
TTTTTTTTTCTTTCCTGTAAAGCCGAGGGTAATGGAGATCGTACCAGACTAGACAGGCGTTGATTGATGAGACACATTTCTGGGACCTCTATATTTTTGCACATTGAGCTAAATTGATTTGAGAAGACTTGCCCTGGAGAAAATACATGGTAACACCATCAAATTACCTTATAGACTTAGTGCCTGGCCGTGGAAGGTAATACCTGTACTGCTTAAGATTTACGCTTTGGATCAAACGGACTTGGTTTCAGCCTCAGACCCACTTCTTACTGCACAATGTATGTGTTAGCCGGCAAGTTACTTAATATCTCTTCATATTAGGCTTCCCTCTCTAAAGCTACGATGATAATAATAATGTCTCTTCCACACAGTTATATTAAGATTAGATGGATTCATTTAAATGCTTAATACACATCAGCTAATATTAAAGCCTATACAGTAGTTTTTTAAATCTCTGTGTCGCTTATCCTTGAATCCAGGATTCTTGGCCCAAAGTTAAATATCTGATAACCTGAATTATACTGAAAGTGGGGGCAAGGGAAAGAAAAGGTTAGCTGACAGAGACTTAGCAAGGGACAAATAGGAAATGTCGATGCTTTTACAAGACATAACCGTGAAACAGATTACATTTTAGGTTTGGAACTTCGGAGACAAAGAAGACGGCGGCACTAAAGAATGGGAAGTTAGGAAAGAAAAATGTTTCAAGACAGACGATGAGATACTTATTTGCTGATGTACAGATATTGAGACACTGGGAGAATATCCAGAACAAATGCTCGGCAGGCAAATGCAAGAACTGGGGGAACATATATTAGTTTACTCGTAGAAATTACGAAAAGATTCTGACTATGACATGATTTTGATGGCTTTACTTTAGATCTTTGTGATTAACGTTGTTAATAGTACATCATTTCCTTCTTCTGTTCATCAGCATTTGAATGCATTTTTAACTGAATTTTTAAATATGCTTTTCTTGTTGAAGGAACTTTGGGGGATAGTAAATTCTACATATTTTAAAAATAATTTTACCCTTATCTGAAAATGTTTTGCTCTTTATTTTAAGTTAAATGTCGGCAGAGTTAATGAACCAAGTGCACTTGTTGGAACTTAGGGGTTTAACTACACAGGACTGTGTTTATTACTTACTGCTTCATTGATTAGCAAAGGAGAAGTCCCTGAGAATGGAACCCTGTAAGGAAAATGTCTCCCTTTTCAGAACCTCAAAGAGAGGTTCTGAGAATAATCCTATTAGGCTAGAAGCTTGCTAAGCTGGTCAGTTCTAGACACATTCCTAAGGGGAGAAAAAAATTCATATAGAATGAATGCAAAGAGTAAATGATAGAAAATACATATTTAACTTCACACAATAGCAATCATATTATATCCAAATATCAGTTTCATGCCAGAAAAATTTTGATGAACTTTTAAGATCTAAGCTTGATAACATTTAGATAGGAAATAAAAAATTCAGTCTACTTCAAATATTTGGGTCAATGTGATTCTTTAAGTAGTCATATGTATTTTTTAAAATTAAGAGAAAACAGTGTTTTGCATATTTACACATATTTACCAATTACAATGCTTTCTTTTATTTCCTGAAGATTTATGTTTCCATCCCCTTCAGTCTAAAGAAACTGGGCTAACCCTTCTCAAGTCCAGGTTTGAAGGTTATGCACTTTCAGTTTTCTCTCACCCAAACATGCCTTTATTTGATCTTGATTTTTAAAGGATAGTTTTGCTGGAGATTAAATTTTACATTCATTATTTTAAAAAATGATCTAAATACTTTAAAGATTATTGTTCTGATGACAAGCCAGCGATTCTTTTTCTTTTACGTGCAAAATGTTATTTTTTGACATTTTTTACTTTGGTTTTCAACAGGTTGACTGTGATGTGACTAGATTTAGCTCTTTCTGTATTTATTACTTTCACCAAATTTGGAAAATTTTGGCCACTAAAAAATAAATGGTTTTTCTACCTAGTATTTTCTCTCCTCTCATTCTGGAACTCCAATTACACATAGGGTAGACTTTTCAATATGGTCCAACACATTCCTGAACTCTGTTTTTTTTTTTTTAATTTTCAATCTTTTCTATTCTTCTTTAGCTATAGCATTTTCTATACATTTTGTTCCTTTTTACAGTTTCTACTTTTCTGATGATACAGCCTAATTTTCACATACTACGAGAATATGCTCCTTTGTACCTTTAGGCATAATTATAGCTGCATCGAAACCCTAGTCAGACAATGTCAGCACCTCTGGGTCATTTCAGGATTGGTCTGTACTGTCCTTTCACTTGAGAATGGGCCATGTTTTCCTATTTACAAGTATATTGAAAATTTGGCATTTCATCCTGGACATTGTGAAGAATATGTTAGAGAAACTCTTGGTCTTATTATGTTTTTTGAAGAATATTGGTCTCAAGAAAAAGCAGACTGGTAATTTGGATGAACTGAAATTTAAAAATGTTGTCCCTCTTGCAGTAGGCAGCAGCTCCAATTTTAATTCACTTCTTTTATCTTTGAGATTGCCTTCAATCAGAAAGCTATAAAAACTGAAATTTTACCCAGTGCCACTCTCTTTTTACAAATATTAACTCCACCCCATTTTTTCACCCTTAAGTCCATTTAGTTGTTGCTTTTTATGCCTGTTTGGAGTTTGTAGCTGTTATTTACTGGAGGCCTGGTCTGATGGGAGCCATTCAATCACCCTGGCAGCAGACCCACACCACCTCTTTCCCCACCGCTCAGAAAGTGGAAGGGCTGTTTGCACTGAATTCATTGTCGTGAGCCTTCTCGCCCTCTTTTCTCATCTACTGTCCTTTCTTTTTTTTCCCTGTCGCCTTCCTGAAAACAGGCGGGGGCATTTTATAAATAAAGGACAAAATACTTCAGCAGATGACAAGGAAGTATGCACTCTTCACATTTTTGAAGTGCAGAGAACTTGCCTACTCTTCTGGGCTGGTAACACCTCAAGAGGGAAAACACTGAGTATATTATATGGATAGAAATAAAATGCAGCGAGAGTCCGAACTGCAGGGCTTATTTGAAACTTGCTGCCTTTTTATATAACGGAAAGGCTAATATTAACTCTTTGACTAGAAAATCATGGGTAATAAGAAAATGAATGTTTAGAAATTGTGAAATGTCATTCATTAATCAAAACTATCTTGTATAACATTTCCCAAATTTTGTTGAGATGAACATGTACTACAAAACATTTCTTGGGAAAAAAGGCTATATATGATTTGATATATTTGAAAATAACTATGGGGAATAGAAATATGGTTTATTACCTCCCACCAGTTACAGAGTTACCAAGATTAGGAACACAATAAAATCTTCTTGGCATTGGTTAACTTTGCTAAACATGATGAATTTTTCCTTGGATGATTCAGAAAGTACACAGCGATCTTTTCTTGCCTTGCTTTCTCTTTCTCCCTTCTCTGTCTAGGTAAGGTCATCCATTTTTGTAGCTGTAAATGCCAACTATGAGCTGATGCCTCCCACATTTATCTTTTTAGTCAAAAACCTCTTCTCTGAATACATTGAATACCTGTTTGGCAGTCCTTCGGTGTTTCACAGATGTTTCAAATTTAATATTTCAATACAGAACTTTCAATTCTACCCTCCAATCCCCAAATGCTTTCCTACCTAGTATTTCTCATTTCAGCAAATGGCATCACTATTTACTCCTTTTGAAAAGTTTGGAGGCATCATTGATTCTTCTCCTAAACTCAGTCCATTAGTGAACCTTGTTTGTTGTTGATTCTCCTCAAAAATGTACCTTGAGCCCATCTACTAGTCTAAGACATTACTATTTGTTAAATGTGGATGGAAAAATGTTATCATGTTATTTTCTGAGAAATTAAAATATTATGGATTATTCTCATGTCTAAAATTTATTGTTTCATGTTTTGCATTTTTTTCATTATTATTTTATTAATGAAGAGTAAGAAATGTAAGAGTCCCTGTGATAATTTAGATCAGGGGCTGTTCACAAAACTATGGCTATGGGCTATATCTTGTCTACCCCATGTTTTTGTAAATAAAGTTTTATCAGAACACAGGAAAGTCCATTCTTTTAAATATGCTATGTGGTTGCTTTTGTGGTACAACAGCAGAGTTGAGTAGTTGTGACAGAGGCTATAGGATCTACTGAACCTAAGATATTTATTGTCTGACCTTTTATAGAAAAAGCCTGATTTAAATAAATGTGATACTTTAAAGATAGTGACTATTTAGTTTTAAAATTAGTGACTAGTTGGGTATTTATCTTTTCTTTCTATATCAGTTTAGGTTATATTTCTTAGGACATGTCAAGGCATGAAGATCATGAATGAGAAATAAAAATCTTGAGCATCTGTCTTTCTATCAAATGTAATTTGTACATCCTACCAGCATCGTCAAATGGTGATTGGTCAAACATTTTAAATAAATGTGAATATAGTCAGTGTTTGGTGTTGCATACTGAAGAAGTCAAGAAAACAAATAACAAGACAAGAACAATAACAAGATGGCTATAGTAAGTCCTGATCTATCAATAATCACTTTAAATATAAATGGATTATTTATCTACTCAAAAGACATAGAATGGCTGAATAGATTTGAAAAACAAAAAAACCGAATGACATATTGCCTACAAGAGACTCACTTCATTTTTAAGGACACGTGGAAGGTAAAAAGGAAGTACTAGAAGAATATGGTTCATGTAAATGGAAGCTAAAAGAGAGTAGGAATAGTTATATTTATATCAGAAAAATATACTTTAAATCAAAATTGTAACAAAAGACAGAGAAAGTCATTGCATACTGCAAAGGGGATCAATTTACCAATAGGATGTAAAAATTATAAATATTGCACCCAACATCAGAACACCCAAATATATTAAGCATATACTGACAGACATGAAGGGAAAAATAGACAGAAAAATAGACAGCTATGCAACCACAGGGACTTTAATACCCCACTGTAAACAGTGGATAGAGCATCTGCACTGAAAATCAATAAGGAAACACTGGTCTTAAAGTACATTTTAGACCAAAGGGACTTAAATATTATAGAACACTCCATCCAAATGGTAGCAGAATACACATTCTTCTTAAGTGCACATGGAACATTCTCCAGAATACATTATATGTTATGTCACAAAACAAGTCTTAACATATTCCAGAAGATTGAAATATCAAGTAATTTTCCCAATCACAATGGTATGAAACTAGAAATTAATAAACAGGAGGAAAATTGGAAAATTCACAAACATGTGGAAACTAAACAGTACACTTCTGAACAGTCAAAGAACAAAAGAGAAATCAGAAAGTATTTTGAAGGAAACAGAAGTAGAAAACAACATCCCCAAACTTGAAATACTGCAAAAGCTATTCTAGGAGGGAAGTTTTGAGTGATAAATATTTACACTAAAAATAAAAATAAAGATTTCAAATAAATCAAGTTTACAGCTCAAGGAACTAGAAAAAAAAAAGAACAGATAAGTCAAAAATTAGCAGAAGGAAGGAAATAATAAAGGTCCAAGCTGAAATCAATGAAATAGAAACCAGAAAAACAACAGGAAAAGATCAACAAAACTAAGAGCTGTCTTTTTGAAAAAGTTAACAAGGATGACAAACCTGTAATTGGACTGACTAAAAAAAGGAGAGAAAACTCACGTAAATAATATCACAATTAAATAAACAATATCACAATTCCTCAACTTGTACACTCTAAATATATACAATTTTTTTCATCAATTCTACCTCAATAAACCTGGAAAAATATGTTATTATCTTTATGATATCTCTTTTCTTTAAAAAGAGTTGGTTTTACTTATCATGAATATGAATGCAAATGTTTGGATGGATATAAGAGAACTAGATGCAACGAAAATTGAAAACCATCTTCCCCTCTAACATGAAAAGTTTGATACTTTATATTTCATTGGATAAATTACTCAATGTTTTCTAGACCCTGAGGCTACTGCTATATAGCTGCTATGGTTGGCTTTCTTAAACGGTTAATTTAACTTCTTTTTAATACATAAGAATTTATATGCCCTACAGGAGTGGAGCATAAATTATTTCACTGCCTTTATGAGTTTTTATGTAATAGTAAGTTCTATGATTAATGCAGATATTTTGCTTAGAAAAAACCATAAAATAAATAAAAATCTCTTGACATTTATGTGAACATCTTTATAAGGTGGCTCTAAAATTATGGGGTCAAGAAATGTATTTTATCTTGCAAAATACATGTGTTACAATAAAAAGAGTGTTTAGTAAGTTTATCTCTCACTTTTAAACTGTATGTCAGTTTGGCTGAGTATGATGGTGAAGCTCAAACAGCTAAATACACCATCTTATGACACATTCCTCTAGTTAGTCACTGAGTCATAACTCATCTTTGTTCATCTTATGTACGCAAGAAGTCTCAAGATAAACACCAAAGTACCTTATGTTCTTTTTCTACTGGGCATGAAAGTATCTAAAGACATCCTCATTTCCTTTCAAATATATATGAGGTGATTTGATGGATAGCAACATGAGATATCATTAAACACTGACCAAATGGTGCAGGCTCTTTCTCTTCACTTTCCTATCTTGTAAACTCTTTCTCCTTTAACCTCTCTCTAGCCTGCACATCATCTTTTCTACCTCTAACATGATTGGAACTGATTTGAAATTTTTTCATGCCTGAGATCAGTTTTAAAACCGAGTCATAAATCTACTCCCTTTCAATGGTTATTTTCCTTCAGCGACCCAACAATGATGCCACCCACTTCTTAGGTTTGGTTTCTGCACCAGAACAATCCTTCTCTCTCCTGTCCTAAGGCCCCTCCACCAGCTGGAAAGGCTAATTGCTGAGATGCGATGATAGAGCCATTCTTAAGAGGGCATGTGGCTGGATTCAAAACACAGACACAGAAGTCTGAAAGGTAGAGAACTTGAATTCCTTCCTGTATTGTAATGAAGACAATAAAGGCACTAGCTTAATATGTGTGCCCAGACCTTGTTAGTCTGAGGCTATCCCCATTTTCTCTACTGGAGAGAAGGAAACCTTAGAGAAAACTCGTTGAATGGCCAGGAAAGAGTAGAAACAATGTGTGCTGTGTTTTATGGAATTAGAAGACTCCAAAAGATACTAAGAATAAATTGGGACATAGAATCTAACAGTATTTGTACTTGTTGGTAACGAACAAAAAACTGCCTTCTAATCAGAATGAATGCCATTTGGAGGTAAGAAATAAAGGCTAAGACTTTGGGTCCATACAGATTAAACAATGGCTTGTTCTGAGAGTCCATGCAAAGTCATTCTGAAGAATGCATCCCATAGTTTCTCCTTCTTTAGGGGAATGACGACATTATTTAGCGAGCATTAGAATCTGTGAGTGACAATCAGAAGCATTGCTCAGGGAAGATCAGATAAACAGTCATTGTCCTTGAGCACATTCTGCCAATGTGGCTCCTTACGACAACATTTTTACGGAGACTAATATGTTGCTTAAAGTTACAACACTGTATTGTGCACTTAAAACATTTGTTAAGAGGGTAGATTTCACATTGTGTTCTTACTTCACACACAAAAAAATGACAACGAAGGAAAAAACCAAGGAGCCAGAGAAAACTTTGGGAGGTGATGGATAGGTTTATTATCTTGATTATGATGATGGTTTCATGGGTATATGCACATGTTCAAACTCATCAAATTATGTGCATTAAATACATGCAGTTTTTTGCCTGTGAATTATACCTCAATAAAGCTGTTAAAAAAGAGTGATGTATTAATAGGGAAAGCTATGCTGAAAACATGTTAAAAAAAAAGCAAGACTGGAACAGAGAGAAGGTAATTATGGGGGTGGGTTGGGGAGGATATACACACACACACACACATATGTATATGTATATATGTATATATATATGTATATGTATATATGTATATATATGTATATGTATATATGTATATGTGTGTGTGTGTGTGTGTGTGTATATATATATATATATATATATATATATATATATATCTCCCCACCAACTAAAGACCCATATCCCCTGCCCCTTGTCTCCACCCAGTCCCAGGTATTGCTCCCCTTGAAGTTACCATGATAGTGCCTTACATGACCAGGTGAGTACAAAAGGTAGTAGGTGATCTTCTGCCTGTAACGGGAGAAGATGTGTGCACCTGTACTCTCAGGTGTGGGTGGTGAGGCTGTCCTTGGCCTTCCTCTCGGAACTGACCCCACAAGCTGCAGTGTCAAAGAGAATCCCTCCCCTAGCTTGCAGGCCCAGGTAGTGGTTGTGCCAAACACCGTGGCAGACAAATGCTACCATCTTGCTGCAGACATATTTTTTTGCCTTTGTAAAATGCTTTGTTTTTTATTTTTCTCCCAAAGCTGAGTAAAACAGATCTCTCAGCTCCTCCAAGTTTTTTTTTTTAACATTAATGAGAAAGAACTTTGTTTATTCTGAAACCCAGGGGCCAGATCACAGTGTTCCCTAGACTGAGTCATAAAAATGAAGCAAAAGCCATTACCTGTTCCTTGATGAAAAGCACGGGTATGAGATATCTCTGAAGTTCATATGATTCACAGGAAATAAATGAAAAGGACAGCCTTATGGAAGAGTATCAATTGATCTTTCCTTTCCTGGTAATTCGAGGCTTCAATTTCATTTGGGTTCAGCATGTTTAATGAAGGAAGATCAGTTTTTGTGGAGAATCATTTCACTAAAATAGTTGAACTAATAACTTGAACTGCTGACAAACACCTTTTGGCTACGGAAGTCATACTTTTCATTTAGTAATTTTTAAAAACATGCTACACTCTCAAAAGTACTCAGTGTCTCAAAGTGGTGAGATTAGAAGCCTAAGGAAAAAAAGTGTTGGAAAAGATAGACGTATCTGGGATGGACCATGATATAATGTTGTGAATTTATCATCAAATTTCACTGAATCCTATCAGAGCCTTTGAAAAAATGCATTTCATTTTGACACACTGCTGCTATCTCATGTTGGTATTCATCAATGATTTCATCTTGTATGTGGAGATTCCAAGAATAGTTCCAAAAAGACAAAGGATTTCTATTATTATAATAAAATTTCATAATAAGAAATAGACTAAGATATGTCTCCTGTCTCTTTCTTTCTCAGGTAAGCCTACAATGCTAAGTAAAAATGTCAAAACATACAGCTTAAACTACCACACATAATTATGGTGGCTATGTTTGTCAGTTGTTCCCAAAATGTGTAAATGTGCCTAAAAAGTTTCATTCCCTTGGAGAATATTTGTTCATTGTATACATTCAGTTTCACTGTCAGCCAGGGTCACCTATCAGAAGCAGAGGGAATAAACTCTTTGTGGATAAAATATCATGACCTGATGTAAAAATATGAGATGACTAGGCCATTCTTGCTTTCTGCTAAAAATTTATGTTAGGAAGATTCTGAAAGAATTGAGGAAGAAATCCACATTTTCGTCAAGTGACAAGTTCTTTCGGACTAGGTGAAATGAAATCTTGTACCAGAGGACTGGGAAACTGCTTTACTCGTGGTTTGAATTACTTTAAATGCAGATTCGAGTGGAGGAAAGGGACAAGACTTCTTTGTTTCGTTGAGCTTGCTGTTCACAATGAGAATTGTTTTTCAAGATGCCCTCTTTGGTCTGGGTTTACCTGCCTTGGACCTCAGCAGACACCTGTGGAACTTGAAAAACAGACGTCTGAGTCCCACCCAGACATTCTGAATCTGAATTTGGTAGGGGCAGAGTCTGGTTTCTCTAATTTGGAAAGCTCCAGTGGTTACTGAGAAGGGCGGCGAGTTTGAAAATGGATCCCTAGAGTTTCATGAGTGGGTGTGGGCAGATGTGTAGAACCCTGTCCCCTTTGGCTTCAGTCCAAGAACATCTAGGTCTATGTGTTTTTACACTTGAAGTTTCCTTGTGTGGGGGGTTAAATACCATTAATGCAAGAAACTCACAGCATCTCCACTTCCCTGCTCCCCACTTAGTGGTACCACTGCCTCGGCCCCACCGCAAGATCCTTAGGAGAGAAAGGAAGTGACTCGTGAGGACGCATTGCAGGGAGGAAGAAGGACTCAAGGAACCTACATGATGGGGCAGGATGAGCTGAATGAGACAGGTTTTGTGTGTTTTTTTTTTTGCAGGGAGGTAGGGGGGTGAGGGACAATTCAATGAAAGACTTCCAAGATTAGATAGGGTGCATGAGAAGGTGGAGATTGGGGTTCAAGGGTTAATAATTAGGCTGAGGAGACCACTTCTTGGACAATATTGAGTTTGAAAAGTAGTACAAATTGAGACTTCTAACCAGGCCTTGCTTTTTTAAGTGTGGTTCTTCTGTGGCATGGCTCATGGAGGAAGGTGTTGTTTTCTGTTAGGGAGGCTGAAAGCATTTTCGGGCTTCTTAATCACACCCTGGGTCTTTGTATAGGTCTACTTCATCAGCCATGTTGTGCCCGTCTTTTGTCTTCACACTTGCCCCTCCATGGTCACAAGACGGCAGCACATCTAGTCTTGGGGCAGAAAGAACAGGGAAGGGGTGAGGCCAGGAGCTCACTCAGGTCCTTTTCATAAAGAGGCGGGAGTTTCCCAGTCCCCTGTGCAGACGTCCCCTTGTGAGTTCTTCACCAAATTGCGCCGTAATACTCTCGCATTGCCAGTAGTTGTGTGTGAGCTTACGAAAGTGAGTAGGGGCTAGAATTAGCCGTTGAGTAAGCCAGCCAACAGTGACATGGCATGTCACAGTTTCACAGGGCTTATCCTTGAATAACAAAAAAGTGACGAAAACATGAACCCCAGCAAAAGAGGTTAAGAAACTACTGTCTTAGAACAGTCACTTTCAAGTTCTCAGGAGCATTTAAAACTTGTTGGAAGCTGGTATCGGGGCCCCAGTCCCATACATTCTAATTCAGTAGTTTCGGGATAAGACTTGGAGACCTACCTTTTTCATGATCTTCTTGGGCGATTCTGGTGCAGGAAGTCTGTGGGTCGTACATTCGGACGCAAGGGTTTTGTGAGAGAGGCTATCAATAGTTCAGTGGTTCTTCAACTGACTGAAGGTTAAAATCACTGGGATGCTTTAAAAAAGAAAATCAAAGCCATGCTTGTGCCTGGGTCTTTTCTCCAATGAATTAAATGTCACTGTGCTGTTTTGCAGAACATATTTCTTAACAGACCCACTGTCCCTTGATTGTACCAGAAATTAATTACACAGACATTTCGGATTCCTAGCTTCCTGAATATAGTTGGCAGGAGTACAGAAAAATGGCCCATCATAGGAGTTTACAATGAAAGGAATTCTTTGATGGACTAAAAGGAGCATTTTTGTTTTCAGTGCCCCTCATTTTTCCTCATTCTCCAATCTAGAAAACCAAGCTAATGATACAGTACAATTTATCTCATGTGTTTGTTATACATATTCAATGGGAAGATGCCTGTAATGTGCTTAGACATAGCTCAGAAATGCTGGGTATAACTATTACTGATGGCACTGAAGGACCTGGGATTCAAATCTTTGCTTTTGACTCCAAACTCTGTGTCCTTTCCACCCCCCCAACCCCCACTGCTTGGCTTTCCTATGTGGTGTTGATCTATAACAGTAATAACCTTTATGTTTCACTCCAAGTGGTTTCTTATCATTACTTTCTTCTCTTGACACATGTTCTGGCAGCATCTTTCCATAGAAACCCTT